>JAPFSE010000268.1:0-80894 GCA_030777785.1 Beauveria caledonica | reverse complement strand
TACCTGCTCGTGACGCGCTTCCGGCCGGGCTTTGGGCGTGGCCTCGCCGCCAACGCGCACCGCTACGGCGGCGGCAAGACGGGCCGGCCGCGCATCGAGCTCGCGCTGCTGGTGCTGTCGGCGGGCTTGCTGGTGCTGTCGGCCATGACGGTCGAGTACCTGATTCGCGTCAATGGCGTGCAAAAGGTTGGCCGCGCGGATTTGGACTCGGTCGGGCAGCTTATTCCTCTGATTGCTGGTTGCATGGGCGCCGCGCTCGTGGCTTGGCGGATTGTGATGCACGGGCAGTTTTTGAAGAAGCGATGCGTGTTCCTGTTTGGTTATCATTTATGAGTGGCAAGTTATTAGGCTGGTGATGTGCCGCTTATTTCCACCATTGTAGGTGTAGGCGGTTATGTAACATGTTGGATATCTTGTTTTTAGAGCTAGCGTATGATTGAATATAGATTTTCGAAACTTAATATTTTGCAACGTCAAATACAGACCATTATGGTCATTAATATCGCTGCCCGCTCGCCTGAGCTGTGACTCTCAAGCTCCGGCCCCACTGGAAACTGGCGCATCACAAACGCCCCGCGGTGACAAAGCTCCTCCGGGTTCGGCGCCGCCAAAACCATCCATCCATTTTCTTACAGCAATCATTGGCCAAGAGTCATTTCACTCACAAACACGACCTTTTGACTACAAAGATAGTCCTAGTTCCGTGTCGCTCCCCTATTTCTTTTCTGAAATTCGGCAAATTGCAAGGCCAATTGACGTCGTGCTTGCGAGAGATACAAAAAAAAACCCTGACGGCTTGCGTGCCCTTCCCTCCCCCTCCATCATCATCACCACCACCCTCACCATGCCGGCCTTCAACCTCGCGACCTGCGCGCGACCCAACATTCTCGCCTTGGAGCCGTACCGCTGCGCCCGAGAGTACGTCAACCCCCCCCATACCATACTCCCCGCCTCGCTGACGCTGCATCCTCCTTCCCCCCAGCGACTACAAGGACGACGGCACCAACATCCTCCTTGACGCCAACGAAAACGCCTTTGGTCCCTCCCTCACCCCCTCCGCCGCATCCTCCGCCGCGTCCGCCGCGTCCTCCTCCTCCGTCGACATCGACTGGCTCGGCCTCCACCGCTACCCCGACCCTCACCAGCGCTCCCTCAAGCAGCTCCTCTGCACCCTCCGCAACACCCACGTCCACACGCCCTCGACCCTCACCCCGGACCACCTCTTTGTCGGCGTCGGCTCCGACGAGGCCATTGACGCGCTCCTCCGCTGCTTCTGCGTGCCCGGCCGCGACCGCATCCTCGTATGCCCGCCCACCTACGGCATGTACGCCGTCTCGGCGCAAGTCAACGACGTCGCCCTCGTCAAGGTCCCGCTTCTCCCCGCACCATCCTTCGCCCTCGACGTCGCCGCCGTCCTCGCCGCCCTTTCCGCGCCCGGAAGCAGCGACACCATTAAGCTTGCGTACTTTTGCTCGCCCGGCAACCCGACCGGCTCGCTCCTCCGCAAAGCCGACATTGAAGCCATCCTCGCGCACCCGACCTGGAACGGCGTCGTCGTCGTAGACGAGGCCTACGTCGACTTTGCGCCCGATGACACCTCCCTCGCCGAGCTCGTCACCGAGCACCCCAACCTCGTCGTCATGCAGACCCTGTCCAAGGCCTTTGGCATGGCCGGCATCCGCCTCGGCGCCGCCTTTGCCAGTCCCGACGTCGCCCGCGTCCTCAACAGCCTCAAGGCGCCCTACAACATCTCAAGCCCGACCAGCGCCCTCGCCTCGGCCGCCCTCGGCCCCGAAGGTCTCGCCGTCATGCGCGCCAACCGCGCCCGCATCGTCGCGCAGCGAGAGAGGCTCGTGCGCGAGCTCCCCGCCGTGCCGGGCGTCGGCAGGCTGCGCGGCGGCACCGAGAGCAACTTTTTGCTGTACGAGATGCTCAACGCCGCGGGCGAGCCGGACAATGACGTGGCGCACAAGGTCTACTCGGTGCTTGCCGAGAATGAGGGCGTCGTCGTACGCTTCCGTGGCAAGGAGCACGGCTGTCTGGGTTGTTTACGTATTACTGTCGGCACAGAAGAAGAAGTGACTCGTTTTCTGTCTTCATTAAAAGAGGTCTTGGCGAGAATTAGAGGCCAATGATCAAACATGGCCATACATGATAAGATATGGCACGACATGAAAGCGCACTGATTATAGAACTTTTATAGATGAAATATGAATAATTTTTAAAAATTTATTGCTGGCAGTTTATGCCAGGACCATTATGCTTTTTGTCATGTCTATCCCAAGAGCCGCCTCCAGCAGTCAAGCTTGCCACGTGTATTGGCCGTCTAGTGCTGCCAAATAATGATGGCAATGATACATGAAACTCCACCAAAAAAATGGAACAAAACAAGAGCCTTAAAAAACAGGAACCACGGAGTGAAACAAGAGCCAACTATGCGCCCAAAAAAGAAATCATAACTCATAAAAAAGGAATCCAAAACTGTTAGCACTACGTCCCCAGGACGGACGCGTTATGCCAACAAGTTTACCAGGACTAAGCTCAAGGCAACAGCCACAGCAATGGAGACGTGATTGGTGCAACTCGTGGTGGCAGCAGACTCGTCGGTAGGAGATGGCAACGTAGCTATACTGTGTGTTAGACCAGAAGAGGGAAATCCCGTTGCGGGATAGGATTGGTTGGGCATGGAAAGGAAGGTGGTGATGGAGTGGTGTGACGGAGGCGAGGGGGCGAAAAATGATGACAAAGACCCAGGCGTGGAGGTAATAATAGGCGCGACGGAGGAGGAGGGGTTGGAAGATGGCATAGAGGTAGGTGAAGGGTCGAGAGTGATAGTGATGTCGGTGGCAGTAGGAGACTCCGAGACGGTGCAAGACGGGCAAGATAGCGTCGTTCGCAACTCACTCCCAGTGGTCACAGTCTCGCTAGTCTTGATTGATCTCAGCGTCTCGGCTAGGGTAGGTGTAGTGATTTTTCTAGTGAAAGAGGTTGATAACTCGGAGCTAGAACTCTCAGAGCTGGAAGGTTGGGAGCCAAAAGTCAAAGTGCTGGGAGTCTTGAAAGTTGATGAACTGATTGACTCAGGCGCAGACAAAGTGGTGATGGGCATTGGAGTAGGGATGGGGGTTTCAGACACGATTGTCGAGGATGATGTGGCTGTAAGTGTAGGGGTTTCGGTCTTTGTGGAGGTGGGCGTCTTGGACGTACTATTTTCCGTCGGGGTCGCACTTGAATCCGTTCGGTTGGGATCAACGGCTTCAAAGGTGGCGTTGTAGTTTCGGACGATGCCGCTCGCCTGCATGGGAGGAGCAGCCGAATCAATGAGGAGGCCTTGGATGGCACCAAGAGCGTTCATCTGGGGGCCCAGATTCGTCTGGTCATCGTAGCCGCCGGTGGACCACTTCATGCCGCATTCGGTGTTGGAGTCGCCGCCTTGGCAAGATTGAGCAGCGGCCTTGGCTGTGGGGATGAGCCATTCGGCAACCTTGGAATGGAGCGAGGGCTGCATAACGGCACTCTTCCACATGAGGTCGGCGAGGTAGCCCTTGAAGGTGCTCATGTCGGCATTGCCCTTGAAGCAGGAGTTGATCGGTTCGCAGGCACCCTCATACATGACATTTTTGCTATCGCCGTCGCTGAAGAAGAACCAGCTAGAGCCGCTGAGAAGTTTCTCGGCACGATCAGACCATTCGGACTTGCCAGTGTGGTTGGCCATGACAGCAGCGCCATACAGGTAAATACCACTGAGATACGTGTAGGAAGCTGGATTGGGCTTTGTGCACTGATCGCGAATGTCGACGCCGTCGGAGATGCGATATAGATCGTGGTCAATCAGGTGCTTGTCCCAAGACCAATTCCAAATCTTTTCTGCCCACTGAAGGTATTGATCGTCGTTGGTGGCGCGGGCGAGACGCGCTGCGAGCTGGAAGAAGCCGCCATTGCTGATGGAGTTTTTGTAGTTGAGGCCGTTGGGGTTGCTCTCAAGAATTTGCCAAAAGACGCCGCCGTCGCAATGCTTGGTGTCCCACTTGGACTCGAGCCAATTGAAAACGTTTTTGCTAATGTCGAGCCACGAGGGTAGATCCTTTTTGGGCTGGGGAAAGTTGTTTTCGGCCGCGGACAGAACAGCGTTACCCCAGAAGAAGAGATCATCGTTGCCCTCTTCGTCGGCGTGCTCGGGGGGTAGATAGTTGTTTTCGGGGCCGAGATTGGTCTTGGCTAGGAGAGCGTCGAGGACGACCTGGTTGTAGCTGGGGTCTTTGGTGACATGATAATAGTCGATCATCATGCCCCAGAGAGCACCAGCAACCCACCAGTAGTAAGGACGGTTGACATTGCCAATGCCCCTGGGCTCGGAGGTAGTGTTACCCTGGTAGTAGGACATTGTGCCGTGGGCAATGGTGGCGGCGACATTGCGGATAGACCCTGTTGGCGCATGTGTTAGTCCAAGTTGGCGAGGGGTATGGAGGCAGACGTACTGGTGTCCTGAACATCGAGGTCCTTGGGCTGCATGACGGCGGCAGAAACTGAGCCCAGAAGCGACATAACGGTGGCCAACTTCATTTTTGCGACAAGAGACGTTGTGCGCGGCGCGAGCGAAGGTTGTTGCAGACAGGGTATGTAGGCGGCCCAGCTCGGTATGCAGGAAGAATTCAACACTGCGCACGCAGAATCCAATTGAAGGAGGGAGCAAAGCAGGAAAGGTGGCTCAAGACGTGAGTAATATGTAGAAAACTGAATCAAAGAGAACCGAGTGCCACAACGCAACAGGCACGATTTGAGCAATGGGGAGAAGGTATGATAGGCGCCGGCTGAAGCAGGGGGGGAGCACCAGCGGCAAGCCAAGCACAAGAGGCCAAACACAATAGTATGAACAGAAGAGAAGTATGGACAAGCAAACACAAGATTCAAACCGAAAAAGAGAATAGTACGCAGAAAAACAGCAGAAAGAAAGCCCCTTATAATGGAAGCCAAGACTTACGGACGCAGAGACACAAAGAAATATTATTGACGAACTAGAATAATGGATGGCAGGAAGCCGAAGGCTGGTGAATGCGAGACCCGCCTGCAAGGCTTGGGAGTGGAGGATGGACGGCGTGATGTATCCAAACGGGCGGCAGAAGTGTGCTCAATTTGGATGCTGATTCGAGAAGAATAAATTGAAGAACAAATCGAAACAAAAGCCTGGAGCTGTTTGAAGCGGAAACACTGAGAACCAGTCGTTTGGAGCGAGTTGGGAGAGAAGAATGGAAGAGGAAGGGCCGATGGGCGGTTAGAGAAAGACGTGCGAGGACGTGTCAGGCTCTTACCATTGCAACCATGCAACCGTGTTGAGCAAGCCGTTGCGTGGGTGCGCTTGGCGTGAGAAAGTGGGTAGGTATGTGCCTGTTTATCCGTATTTTCATCGCATTTTGATACTAATGGTGCAGCTAGTTAGCTCTTTTCTGTTTTGGCACAACTGTGTCGCCCTTGCCCGAGTCTATTGACTGGGTTCGAGACGAGAAGCCTGGCTGGGATTGGCCGAGTCGTGTGCATGGATGAGGAGGAGAAGCGACACGCCCAGACGGTCATACCCGGTGAATACGAGAGAGATGGGGCACCGAAAGCTTGACAGCTGAGGGATCTGGCAGAAGAAACGAACAGACAAGACAAGTCTGACAGACGAGAGTTATTGGTGTGCACGTTGTGATAGGTAGGCAAGGGGGTGCGCCAAACGTTTGGGCTATCAACGCCAATACGACACTATCTGGCATCGAAGGACCACCCCACTGCAAGCCCTATGAGACGGACCCATGTTTTGATACGAGCAGCGGCTCGGGATGGGACAGTACCGGGCGGTGAGTTCATCAAATGCCAGGCAAGCAGGTACCAAAAAACATGGCCACTATTTGGTAGTTAGGATGTCTGTGAGAGAATCGGCCATGTTTTTTGGTACCCGCTTTACCAGGGTTGTCTTGCCCGGGTCGTTAAGTAATCAACTTGCATTTATTACGAATACCCATCTTTATTATTCTGCCACTGTGCCGCTGGCATTGAAGGCAAAGCGTGCTTCTGTGACGTGTAGGGCAAAAACATGATGCATACCAGCCGTGTGTTTTCAACGAACCCGTCCTAGTGGCATTTGACAACGGCCGATTGTTCCTAGACCCTCAATGCCCTTGTTCATAATACAAGGTCCGTCAATCATAATGGCGGGAGAACGAAGTCAGCCACTGCATCATCATGACGGGTGTTTTGTCGCAGGCGGCATCATCCCCAGCCAACGGGCACGCTCGGGCGGCTGAGCTAAAAGATGCAGACATGTCCGTACTTGGTAAGTCATTATCTAACTACCTACCTGCCAACTGCTACCTAGTCACCAGTCACCAGTCAACCTGTATGCGTTTGATTCATCTGCTTGGTACAGTCACAGTCTTTACAGACATTAAAAAGAATGTACATGAACGGAGCTCACTTGGAAACTCTTTGATCAAAGTACGATTTCTGCATTTTTCTGGTTCACACTTGGCCCCCATACAGCCTGCGATTCAATCATCTTTTGTGAATAGTTTCGTTGCGCGCAGAAAGCGCCCAGCCTGTGTTAGTTGACAGTCGGATCTGGAAGCTGTTCTTCTCGTGGTGGGGCTAGCGCAAGTAAGCTTTTTTGAAGCTAAAAGTAGGCCATTATCAGTAACTAATTTCTTAGGCTGCAACCAAATTCAAATGCCCTATAGGTATCGATCGATTTGGTCCGTAAGTGGCAGAGGGCTGGTGTTTTCCCAGCTGAAGGTTGTTCTTCTACACATATCAGATGCCCTGACACTCTCACTAGACAGTAAGAAACCATTTTCTACGTGATAGCGTATTTTAGCTATGTTAAAAGACACCCCCCGCGCCCGTAGGTACAGTGGGTATCAGGTAACTCGGAGCAGATCACCACCAATTTCCCATACAATGCTGTTCGGAATTACCTGGAGGTACTGTAACTAGTACACTGTTAATCTAGGTAGGCACCACTCAGCAGGCACCCACTTCCAGAAAACATCATCACATCTTCCTCACCTCACACTCGTGCCTGTGGCCACCTGGCCTACACAACTCAACCAATACACACACTTGATCCATCACGAATGGTAGCAACACCATCAGGTTCAGGGCCTACGAGCCATAATTTTCTTCTTTAACGATATCAGTCACCAGTCCAACAGACAACCAGCCTCTACGAGCCAGCCCACGAGCACCAGCCTACGCGCACCAAAGACGCGATATCTATCAGGATAATAAAGAGTGGCAAGATGGTGATGGTTGATGGATGATATTAACTATATTATAGCAACGAGGACGTTGTTTTTGGGGGGCGGCAGATTGTCAGGCTGTGGCCACCTGCCCCCCACACACCTGATCCATCACAAAGGTGGTGTGGAGAGCTTCCCCGAGTAGTCTCTGGCCAACCAGTTTGCCGCCGCCAAACTGTGAAGACAAATCCTTCACGCTGCTATTGCCCGCTCTGCAGAGGGATAATAGTCATCCAACCGACTGCACTGCACTGGATATGATATGACCTGATTCACCCTCTACGCGCCGTGACCGGCTGGAGAAGCCCGTCAGTCTGCGTTTTGGGAGGAGCGTACCAGCTCTCTTCTTCCTAGAAAATGGTTCTTACTCGATCGCAAACTCGCAACGGTACAGACAAAGATCGAACACCAACGACCCCTGACGGCACGAATAAGCGATATCGCGAACTCGCCACTGGAGACGAAGCTGATTCTCGTCCATACAAAACTCTCCGACAAACACGCGTAGATTCCTCGCGCGCAATGGAACGAGACAGATTGGTTCTTCAGCTAATCGTAGAGCAGCGAAGACAACTAATCGAACAGCGAAAACAACAAACACGAGGGTACTTCGGAATGAGAGGCTTCCTTGCGCGGAAAAAATCGTCGACGTCGAACAGAAGCCGCAGAAGCCAAAGCCGCAAGTGCTTAGAGTCGGGTGACTCTGACACTGGAAATGCGACAGTGATCTACACTGATCCGAAGTTCAATAAACTACTGGAGCAGCATGGAAGCCACTTTACCGGGTCACCCTCCGGGCTTTCGCAGAGGAGCAAGGAGCTATGTAAGGCACTACTAGGCCGACAAACACCACTTCCACCAACAGACTTCTTCGGCGACCTATTCGAGGAGATCTGCATGCGTGCAAGCAATCGAAACGAGGCGAGAGTTATTTCCGATATAACACCAAACATGGTTCCTTCTGCTGAGAAGTATACTATGAAACACAAAGGAGCACATCTCGTCGAGAACTGGAATGAGAGCTGGAGCAATGCATGGCTTCTCTCTGGCATCGACAAGCGGCCGCAGCCTGACTATGCAGTCGGCTTCGAACAAGATGCTTTCACAGACGAACAGCACGAGAAGCTAAAGCCTTGGGTTGGGGATGCCTTTGCGAATGATCAGTCACCGTTCATGGCGACGTACATGATGTACTTTCCTTTCCTTACCTGCGAAGTAAAAAGTGATAGCGCCGCTCTCGCTGCAGCCGACCGGCAAAACTGTCTCAGTATGACTATTGCCATTGGAGGTGTTGTGCAGCTCTTCCGACAAGTAAAACGGCAAGAGGAGCTCCATGGTGAGATTCTTGGGTTCTCCGTTTCGCATGATACGAGCTCGGTAAGAATCTATGCTCACTATGCCGAAATTGCGGGGGAGGATACGAAGTTCTTCCGCGAAGCGGTTCGGACATTCTACTTTACTGAGCAAGAGGGGAAAGAACGTGGCACATCGTACTGTTTCATCATGAATGTTTATGAGACTTGGGTGCCTATGCACCTCGCCAGAATTAGGGCTGCTGTTGATGAACTACCTGATGTCGAAAGCATTTCCATTTTCTCCGGCCTACCGCCAGCCGCTGCCAACGCCAATCAGAGCTAGGGATTTCATTAAAGTCACTCTATCAGAGTCTCTATCATAATACCCACCTTTAAGCGTGCCTCTAGCGCGCCTCCAGCGTCGTACAGCGTCAGGCCTCCAGCGTCAGGCCTCCAGCGCGTGCCTTCGATGGCGCCCTTGAGAGTGCTTTTGAGCGCCTCTTTTGAGCGCCTCTGCTAAGCACCTTATGTGTCTTCGAGTGGTGCCTTCATGTGTGTGTTTTAGGAGGAGAAAACGGTAGAGGATGAGAAGTTCTGTTAAGGGGTACATTGCCGTTAGTTATGTGGCTACGTTGCAAGATTCAAATCGTACGTTGGAAAATTCGGGGCTCGCGTACGATGGATGGTCTTGATCGACAGGACGAAACCTGCTGAACGTTTCTGCACTATCCGTACGGCCGTGCCAAGCAGCAGCTGAGACAACGCAAAGACAACCAGAGGGGAGGGAGCGGCCCCGTCTTGAAACACGATAGATTGAACCAGTTTGGCTGGGACCTCGATATCGGGCCGTCTGATCGTTGTCACCAACCAGCGCCGCTGCCGATAGGCCTTGACAATCGTCCCTGACGATTCTTCATCTTCGTTTCGTCTTGACCAACCTTTAAATATAACTAAGCTATCCTTATCTACTTGTGATTAACCTCATCGTCCTGTAATTACATAGACGGCCGTTTTTGCAAGCCCGTACATGTATCCCTTTCATTATTTTCTCATTTGGCCAGCCAACCAGCCAACCTATAAGAATGCATGACCCCCAAAAGTACAGAATCGCTAAATGTACTCTCGTCACGTCCCCTGGATCACCCGAGCAGAAACAGGCCTTAAATCTTTGTCTCTCTCTGTGTAAGCCGGGCTGTGGCTGCACTGCATGGAATCTGCACATCACAAGCTGCACATCGGCGGGCGATATGCAGTTTTTGGTTCAAGGCACAGAATAATATTACCCAATCACCTCTGAAAATGTAGCAAATATTCGATACCAGACCCGCGAAATGATTTCGTAATGAGCATAGATTTTTGATTTTTCTTCTTTTATAAGAATCAGTAGTCTGATGGTGGTGGTCGTGGACCGGCGATGTGTTTCTTTCCACCGCCTCAGCCTCAAACCTTGCATCTGGCTTTTTTTTGCTTCTATCGTCTTGAACGGTCCTTGAGGCCGTCATCGTACACGATTTAGTTCCGTACTTTTTCCCCAACAAGGCTCGTCGAGGTGGCGGCCCAGCCATCCATCCTTGCTAGTCTGCTATCTTTCTCCTTCTTCATTTCTTTTCCATCCCGACCGCTCATGCGCCTCGGGGGCCGGGCATGATATTCCCATGTCCTGTCAGAACAGCAGTAACCGCCAACCTGTTGCCCTTGAAGACGTAAGATATAATACTGATAATGTGTGTGCATAGACCACATCCCATACCAAAGAGCCACATTCGACTTCCCCGAATGATTCCCCGCGTTGACCGATGTAACCCCCCCAATTGCCATACTTCTGGTCTTCCATAGTTCACCCTGACCATTTCAGATGTCGTACTCATGACCTGAGCCTGCATCCGCCAAACCCCACCATTCGCCCATTCGCGGCGAGCCATCTCGGCCCACCTCGTGTTCCCTTGCTTCCTGACTGCAGCACTGTACCGTTCAACACGCCATTTTGACCTTTTCGACCTGTTCTGCTAGACAAAGGAGGAGGTGCCGAAAAGGGAACGACCAAGATGTGGTTCAGTACGCTGGAAAAACGAAAAGTGTCCATCTTGCGCGCCTCTGAAGTCGTGTGCTGTGGCTTGTCCATTGTGTACCCCCGCCATCCGACGGCCAAACTACAGTCTTAAATCTTGTAGAGCCCTCATCACCGTCATTACTGAGTATGGAAATGCTATTTATTTAGCCTTACTAGACAATACCCAACGGCGCGCATCTGAGCCATGAAGAAAAAAAAGCACCGCCTCTTTTCAGCCCTTTGGGCCCCGTCATCGTATTCACAGACTCTGGACTTGCAGGACGCTAGCAAGACCAGATGACGTCTGCTCAACGATATAGCTTCCCACCCCCGCGTTTCCTGTCAAAACGAATGACTGCATAAATCATTCGGACCAAACAAAGAAATGGAAAACGACATGCGCTCTGGGAGGTGACAACAGCCGCTGGGCAGCCGTGCAGCCATCTATTCTTGTCCACCTTCTGCCAGCCTTGCATATACGTGCCCTCACCCATCAATCACCCTTACGCCATCACCTACTCGAGGTTAACTTGTGCGGAAAATAACCAGCCACGAAACAGTGGCTTGCCAACACACTCCCATCACTAATTACGGAGACTGAAACGTTGATGAGATGCTGTGCTGCATTTCTATTGCCGACAAAGACATGTCTCCTCGACTTTGCAAAAGAAAAGAAATAGAGTGCATTGAAAGCAGTTCTCCGACTGCTGCATGAACCGAGAGAAACGAGCCAAACTCCATGCCATGAATATCAAAGTACAAATACCAAACTCCAAATGCCGCCACCAGCATTGTCATTAGAAAAACGCCTGTGCACTATCAGGTTGCACTGATTTGAATCGGGGGTATAAACTTTCTGGCCAAAGGGGCTTGTGCCCACGCCAGGTCCTGCCAAATGCTCGCCCGCCCTTCAATGGCAAGCCCATCCCTGCCTCGCTTTTCCAGTCTGAACTCGCCTGCGCATTGCTACCAGTCTGTTGCTTGCGGCGCTTGTGCGTGCGCCACGACGCTTAGAGAAGCAGACCGGCAAAAATTGTGCTAGCTGCGACGACAATGGCCGCCCAAACCTGCACAGCTTGCGTGCTGGCAGCGTTTCCCGGAGTGTCGGACGGCACAAACAACAACCCTGTATTCTCAGTAGGCGCCACCGTGACATCAGCCGAATCGCCGTCATCGCCAGTCGGTTTGGGGAGAGCAGCCATAGTCAAGACGCCCCATTGAACATCGGTGCCGGTCAAAGTCGAGCTCCAGGAAATTTCGGTAGGACCCGTGATGCGGCCATTCTTGTAGCCCGACTTGAAGCTCGAATAGCCAGAGCATGTCGCCGCAGTTCGTCCGTCGAGATCGCATGCGATGTTGGCGATGCTAGAAACACCTTTTGTTAGCTATGTTTTGTGGCACCGGGCATTGTGCAAAGATCGGGAGCCATCGTACAAGGTCGACGTGTATGTGCCGTGAAATTCGACCGTCTTGGGGCCTTCAATAATAATGAATGGAAATTCAAGGGCGAGATTGCAAGCTTTCTCGGGCTCCTTGCAGCAGAATATTGTATATGTTGTGCAATTTTTGACGTCGTCCTGGGATTTCTATAGTTAGCAAGAGCTTGCGCCGACACGGAACTCCAGGGAACAGTCGACATACGGATGATAGAATGCTGCCTCGTAGAGCAGACCAAGCCGAGCTGTGATAGTATGGCAGAAATATAGGCGCGGTCGTGATCGGGCCTGTGGGAGTAGCTTCTTGTGTGGTTTGTGAGACGGCAGACAGCGCGGGAGTGACGATCGGAGCTGCTGTCGGGACCGTGGTGATTGTAGTTGATGAGATGCTGCTGCCGCTCGGTAGCGATGACGCGCCGCAAAGCAAAGCAAAACTAACGAGGATGGCGGCCACGGCGCTGCGTCGCACAGTGGCCATGATCGGCAAACTGGCGAGATCCTCGGGCGCGCGAGGCTAGAGAGGGAGAAACTTGTTTTCGCGGCGGCGTGTCGATCACAGAGGGTCAATCGTAGCGGGCGGGGAGCGCAAGTTGAGCCGGCGTGTAAATGAAGCTCCGAAAGCGATGTGCGGCAGCCAGATCGCGAGACGTGTAAAGGAATGAAAAGACAGAATAAGAATTGCTACGATCTGGAGAAGGAGAGAAAAAAAAAAGTCCCCGTGGAACGAAGGGGGGGAAGGAGTCACACTGCAATAATAAAAAACCAGAACCCAAGGCAGGGCGACGATGCGCCGATGACCTCTCTTGTTCCCTTCCTTTTTCCCTTTGCTTGCTCTCTTATTATTATTTTTTTCTAGGCGAAGTCTTGGGGGCGCTTGGCAAATTGGGTCTAGCAATGGTGCCGCCTTTGGTGCGAGCTTTGTGCGAAATTAGTAGTGGCTCTCCCCTGCACTGCGACCGACGTGGTGGGTTGGCCATGGGTTCGGTGCAAGCAAGCAAGCAAGCAAGCAAGCAAGCAAGGAACAAGGCAAAGCACGCGCGCTGCCGTGTAACCCGAGAAGAAAGATATATATTGCCAGTTATCAGACGGGCCTTCTCTTGCAAGATGTCTCTCTTCTTCTTTCGGCAACTCGATGGGCATGAGGGTAATATTCGAATTGGCGGTGTATTTTGGCATGTCTTGGTACTCGTCTTGGCTGTCTTGCCGCGGCAAAAGTGGCAGCACCTTGCAGAATGTAATGGGTTTCGCAAGACTCGTGTAGCCCGATACAACGGTCCTAACTAGTGCCTAGATACTCGATATATTGGGAGCGCTATCAGGGTCTGGGGCCTGATGGGCCATGGCGAGTTCCGCCAAGCCTGTTGAGGTGCTTGCGTAGAGCTGTAACGTGTCAAGTGTTTCCAGTCTCGTGTACTCGGAATTACAAGCCCTGGGATGATATTACTGGCGAGCCAAGAGGCGCAGGCTTGGTAGCTGACGTTTGCTGGGCCGGTGTCGCAAGGTTAGGTATAGTATGAAACGTATAGGATAATTAAAGGCTATGCTATGCTTGCGACAGAACACCAGATCGGCATCTTGAAGGATATGATAAATTGCACATCCGGGTCGATTTTATTTTTCATTTAATATATAATCCCAGCTTCCCGAGCCAAGGCCAATAGCGAGCCCGTTTTGCTCATCTCATCTACCAGCTGCCAGCTTGCAGATTACCCCGTTGCCCGTTGCCAGCTGCCCAGCATTGCGATGCAGTAATGCAGCAAACAACTAACTACAGGTGCCAAGCCCCAGCTGGCAAGCACGCGGACCGGCCTCGGAAAGGACGCGCCGCCGCTTTACCGCCCCGGCCGAATCACCGTCGCCGCCAAGCCTCTTACTCGGCTGCCAAGCCCGCAAAGACTCCTCCAGAAATGGCCACGGGCCCGGCCAAGCCGTCCTGAGTAAATTAGGCCCCCCTCGTAATCGACACACAAACGGCTTGTGCATCCCCCCCCCCCCCCCAGCTTGGCTTTTTGACCGCACAACCGTGTGCATTTTTTCAGCTTCCTTTGCCCTCCGTTCTCTGACTGCGTGCGACATTGTCATGGCACTGGTGCGACCTTGACTTGTCGTCTCCTTGCAACGCTAGCCTTGCCTTGGTATTAATGATCCTTTTCGTCGGCAATTTGTTCTGGTCCTCTATTGCGCTACTGCAGCTCAATCCATATCGCCAAGCTGTCAAGTAGGACAAGCATGCGAGCTTCTGTCTTGCCACAGATATCAGCCACCGGAGCTGGAGAAACACAAGGCATCTAACAGAAACAACACAGCATGGGTATAACTATGGTCAACTTCAACAGCTCGTCGATCATCTCTACAACAGTTGATTGATAGAAACGGCTCCAAGTCTTCCAAGGTTGGCTTAATGGCGCCCCTGCAGTCACCTGTCAGCGTGTCGCTTGACGCGCTTTAGATTGTGCCTAGCTAGACACAACGCAGTAGTAATGCGTCGACTCTGGCGTGGGCGTGATGGCTGGTCACCATTGCGACTGATCGCCGTGTTGCTGAGCATGGCTGTGACTGTAGTTGTGACCGTGGTGGTCATGCCCAATTTGCTCTTCCACACCATGTTGGTGCTGGGCTTGTTCTTCGAGGCAGAAGCTTCCCGAGACAGCCTACCTACGCATGACGACCGAAGCTCTGCATTTCGGTGCTATCAAAAGGCGCCTCTGGGGCACGCTGCAGAAAATATGCATTAATCGGGCGTGTTGCTGCCAAAGTCTCAGTCCGGCTTGAGATCTGTCGACAGTATACTACCCCGCGCCGGCATTTCGGCCGCCGGTTGCGGTTCTGATTTGTCGAAATTTGACTATTATGATTCTAATTATCATATCTACACGTCAAATAACGTTTCCGAACAAGTATCCTGGTACATAGGACGGCGCGTTTGCCTGCGCCTCGGCTTTCCTTTCCAGAACCACCCCCACCAGATATTCCAGTTCTTCCCACGTATACATGCCAAAAGGCAAAGCGTGTATGTAGATGCATTTGCTCTATCTTGTGATATCTACGAAAGATGTTTCCCTGTACGCTGCAGTGACGATTGCCCTCGAATAAAAACCCGGATGTCAGCAACAGTCCCCAAAGATTGCAACTTCAGAGCCCTTATTCTCTCTGGTCTGCTGTCTTATAATTGTAACGTGCTTGCCGAAATTTCATTCCTTTTCATCAGAATCATCAACCCGCGGTACCAAAAAATGCGCTTCCAATGATGCTATTCTAAACATGTTTCCGCCCGTGTCAGGCCGATTCATGTACATTATGCATGTCACCCACTTAGTCCCGCAGCGCTGCAAACTTGGACGCCTTTCGCAGTCGCGCGCCATACTTGTAGAATATGAATGGAATCGGCAACGCTGCGCACGCTATCCCACCCAGTAGACTGACCGCCGGTCCGACGCCCATGGTTGAGAACATGGGTCTCGCCGCCAGCGGCAGTCCGCACGCGAGTAGCGAACGAAGGAATGTGTTGGCGGCCAAGGCGCTGGCCGCATACATGCCGTACGTGTCGACAAGAAAGTTGAGGCACTGCTGGAAGACAATGTTGAAGCCCGCACCGACGAATGCTTGCATCAAAGGTTAGTGATGTGTTCGGCCAGAGCGAGCGCAGGCGACTTTGAACATACCTAGCGCGACGGTGGGGAGTATCCAGTGGAATTTTGGCACAGCTGTCCATGCGAACCAAAACATGCCAATGACGAGAAGCACGATACCGACGACGATGGGTGGCAGCCGCGCTTCGGGAACGGGCTTGTTGTTGTTCTTGGCCATGGCCTTGGCGTAGAGCGGCTGGTTGGCGAGGTTGACAAAGACGGCGCACAAGACGCCGGTGAATATGCTGAGGTACGGAAGCGTGGAGACGACGGGGCTGAAATGGCGTCCTTCCAGGTACACGATGGGAATGACTTCGAGGAACATGTAGATGAGGGCGAATACAAAGGATGCATAGATGGCCATGCATGTGACGGCTGGCTCTGTCACCAGCATGCTAAAGATGGCTGTTAGCGATGGTTTGCTTTCGGCAGTCAACACGTGCGACTTACTTTAGCGGTCTAACAATGTATTTGGTCACAATATTGCCCATGTTCATCTTTTCTTCTTCGTGTGGGTGCCACCATCGGTCATCGCCCGTCTCCTTGCGCAAGCGCACGGCTTTGCGCTGTAGCAGGACCGGGCCGTACGTTTCCGGCAAGAAGAAGATGCAAATGACAACCACGGCAAACGAAATAATGGCTTGCATATACTCTGTCCCTGCGTCTAGTTAGCCAACCCACGCTCACTGAAGCAGGGGGGGGGGGCAAGAGTCGGACTCACATCGCCAGCCCAATTTTGGATTGACCAGCAGCGCGGACCCAATCAGCGGCGCCAGCGTCGGCCCTCCGACGATGCAGACGGCAAAAAAGGTCATGGCGATGCCTCTGGTCTTGGGTCCGTAAAAGTCGCCCATGGCCGCGGAGACGTTGCTCTGCGGGGCGGAGCCGAACACGGCGGCGAGGAAGCGGGTGATGAAGATGCTGGCGGCGTTTGTGCTCGTGGCGGTGCCGATGCTAAACAGCGCGAGGCCAAAGACGGGCGGCAGCATGGACCACCGGCGTCCAAAGACTTCGCTCACGGGAGCCCATAGTAGCGGGCCAACGGCGAAGCCTGTTTTGGGGGAAAAAATAAAATAAAAAATAAAGTAGTCAGTTATTACCATGCGGACATTATGATTTCCATTCGAGGCAATTGCTCACCGAGGACGTAGAGCGACAGCACCAGGGTCGCAACCTCTGTGCTGGTGTTTGTGTATCGTGCAATGACGGGCTCGGCCGGGGCGATTATCGACGTGCCCAGGGAGCCCACCAGCGCCAAGAGCGACATCTGGATTAGAATCGACACCTTTTTGACGGGACCAAAGTTGTGTGGGTTCTCGGGATCGCCGGGCTCGAATCGAGCCTGGAATGCCTTTCTGTCATTGTCCGCGGCCGTGTCTGGCTGAGAAGAGTCGTTCTGATCCGGAGTCTCGACGTCTTGTCCTGCTGGCAAAGCTTCCTTGGACGCGAGCCGGGCCTCACCCGTAATGTCTTGGGACGGCGAACTTGATTGTACCTTTTCCGTCTCGGCCATTTCGTTCCGGATGTGGGGAGCGTCGGTATCCTGATTGATATTGAACAATCTTTCTTCAACTGCGAAACATGCGACTTTGCATCATGAGAAAACGCGAGGTTGGCAGATTGGATCAGATTGCGAAAGCCGGAAACAAAATCACATCGAGAAAAAAAATATATACATCTCCGCAGCTCGGCCAATGCCGTTTTTATTTAGGTAGCTAGGGGCAGCATCGGCGTATTCTTAGGCCACTAGGACACTAGTGGCGGCCGGTGGGGATGGAATCCAGAAGCCGAAGAGCGAGCCGTGAGAACCCTTGCGGGTATTTAATAGTAATAAGTAGCCTAATGGCAACAATTGCGGGTTGCATTATTAAAGAAATCGTGTTGCTGTACTGGATGGTAATTAGGGATAGCCATGCCAACGGTATTAGAAGTGCCGGTGACTTTAGTATGGCATACTGGTATGTAGTCGGCAGGCCGAGCTAATCCCCGAGAGCCAAGTTGAACTGGAGGATTCTTGTCGGGAAGACGGCATACCATCGTTAACATGCTAGCCAATGAAACCAGAGTCAAATCATCAAAGTAGAGACTCGCTGTGGTGAAGTGATGGACATGACTCGCATCTGTCGTCTGCAGACAGGTCTGAGCGGGTTATTATTATTAGGCCTGCCAAGTTCCAGGCGGAACCGGAAAGAAGCCGCCTTGGTTCCGGCCTGACATTGTGACGCTCGGCCCGGTCCCGGCGCCGAGAGTTTAGTGGTGGTGTGGTGCGGTGCTTCATTGACAGCTTTGTAAAAAGAGACGGACATAGGTCTGTTGATGAATGCGCGGGCGGGTCCTGATCGTAGTATTATTATAACTTTAAGTGCTTCCCGCGATCCATATCCTTTGTCTTTCTTGGTTCCGGGGCAGCTTGCCTGGCAAGGGGTGAAAATGCAAGACACGTTATTAAAGTGGGATCCAATGAAGAAATCTTCGAAATAACACCGCTTTCTCAAGTCTGGCCATTATTCTCATCATTCTCATGCTCCTTATTTTCAGCCTCTCTTTGGCCGCCACCCTGGCGTCACATGGCCCCAGATTATGAATCTTCCTCTGGCTTGATGAGTACTCGGGTTACACTCAATTGCACTCGCGCTAATTTGCGACTGTCTGAACCCAGTCGTCACACTTTCCCCCAAAAAAAGCCCGACGCAGAGACATGCCTTACGAATCATCAATTGTCGGGAACAAGATACCTACCTGGCCGTTTATTCCCTGCCAGTGGCTTTTTCAAGTAATTATCCGGCGCGCCGTGGCGTCTCTCTCCCACCAACGGTAGTGCGGTCCTTTTGAATCTAGACTCTGGCCGTTCTACTTCTGTGCCCCCCACACCGTTTTGTGTGGCTTTGAGTTGACAGACAGGTACGGAGTACCTAGGACTCGTATTTATCCGTAGCCAACGCTCCCTTTATCTTAATCCCTTTTTTCTGTGCTGCCATCGTCACGCGCCAACGTTCAACATCCCAAATCACCGCCGAAATGCATCGCTTCGCCCATTTTCTCGCCGTGGCCGTCGCTGCCGCCACATCCGCCGCAGCAGCTGGCAGCGACCCCATCGTCACGAGCCTCTTCCTCCCCAACCACGACGCCAACTCGTTTGTCGCCACCGTCCTCAACGTCGCCGGCTCGGCCACGACGTTTGCCTATACGTGCGCGAGCAATGTCAGCCCCGACGACTGCGGCATATCGACGCACGGCACCGTTATCCAGGGCCCGTCGACCTGGCAGATGTCGCTGTCGCAGAGCGACGACCAGGACGGCATATAGTAAGACAACCAACGCACCACCTTGGCCGCCAAGCGACAACTACTTGTTCTTGTTCAGCCGTGGCAGCTCTGCTCATGGTTGAGGACTCTTGGCTAACGCGGGCAAATTTTTTTACAGCGCATTCACTGCTACCTGTGATCTCACCTCGTCCAAGGACGTTGCCAGCTGCTCAGTCTCCGAGACCGAGTCCGACAGCGAGACGCAGTCCTCGTACCAAACGACCGGCCTGACGACGGGATATCTCTCCGATATGCAGCCCGTGACTCTCATCTCTGGCCTCGACAAGCTCACCGACGGCGCCGTGCCGACCGCCAGCACGGCATCGTCTGCCTCGCCCGGCGCCAGCAGCCCCGGAACCCAGCCCACCGGCGGCGCGTCGCAGTCGTCTTTCGCGGGCGCCTCTTCATCCGCCGGTGCCTCGCCCTCCTCGGGCGCTTCCTCGTCCTCTGGAGCCGCCTCTTCCGCGAGTGGCTCCAAGACGGCGACCAATGCTGCGCCTGCGGCCACCCAACAAGCTCTCCTGGCTGGTGTCGTCGCTGTTGTCGGTGCTCTTGCGCTTTGAAATCATTTCTTGTTATTTACATGATGGAATTACCAGCATAGCCGATCGGATTGCAGTTTCTTTGTCTATATGCCACAAATAATAGTAATCATATTCATCTCAAATATTCGAATTTCTGCGCATTGTACTGCATTCAGGAGACTCTGTCCTCCCGTCCGTCTTGCCAGCTACTGCAATTGACGCACCGCAGAGCCTAACAAGTTCAGCGACGATATTTCTCAGTGGAACAAGAGGTCCAAAAATACCTTTTCGTTGATTCGTTTGCGGCAGTATCGGCACTTGGTCGTGTATTTAATGATGGGGTCGTGTGAAACCATGGTATAAATGTGAGCGACACCATACAGACACAGCCCAACCATGGTAAATGAGACGAGTTGATAGATGAATGAGCTGCAATTCGAGTCAATACCAAAAAAAAAAAAAGAAAGAAAAGCCCGCGGGGCAGGCATCCTCAAACGCAAGCATGTACACACCCATACGCCATCACAACGGCACCATCGTCGAGCGCTTGCTGCACAGTACTGTAGTGTGCCGTCGAATTCGATCTGTCGCCCCGTCGCAACACTGCAAATTTTTCTTCGATATTCTTGTTGAGCGGGAAAATAATGGCAATCGGCGGCATCAAGATGGCGCTGACAAACGACTTGACAAGGTCTGTGAAAGCCGCCGCGACACTGCCAAAAAAAAAAAAAACAACGAATAAGGTCAGCAAAGGCGCGTCCAGCAAATGGCCCTTTGCGCGTACAAGGCGCGGGCACTCGAGGCTTCCGACACCCACTGCGCTCACATTAAACCAAAGGCAATCTCGAGAATGTTGCCCTGAAAGGCAAAGTCGACAAAGCCGTGGAAGAAGCGCTGAGCCGTGTCCTGGCCCCGGTGCAGGAGCGAGTCGGACTCGCTGTGCAGGTGCTCCAGATCTTGGGACGGCATGCCGGCGACGTTTTGCAGTGTAGCTTGAAGAGAGCTTGCTGATTCTATCTCTCGTCAGCTTCTTCCGGAGGTGTATTGTTTTATGCGGTGCAGTGTGTGCCCCCCGCACCAGGTAGCCCTGAAACGGTGGCTGATTGATCAACTCAAGATAAGGTAGTCAAGATGCCAGCTTCCTGGCGCATCGCTCGGTTTTGGGCAAGCGCGCTGAGGGCTATTGCGGCAAAGTCTGCTACGTTGATCAGATAATTAAAACCCAGAGAAATATAAAGTTCGATACAAGAAATCATGTCTCATTACTCCACGGCAACTTTGAGCAATGACGCAATCTAATATATGGCCGTCCACGTGAAGCGCCCTGACGAGGCGCACCAACGCAGCAGCCTTGGCTTGAATCAGCATCTTTCTCAAACATTTCCATACAATTCTGCGCGAAGCAATCATCTCTTGAGCTCCTAATCTCTATACTTGCTAGCACCTAAAGAAAACAAATAGCCCAAATGCTGTCCCATTATGTCGCGCAAAGGGCAACCATTCCAGTTCTGTCAAGGTTATAACACGAAAACTTATCCAGAATAGCACACCCAGAAAAAAAATGAAATGAAAAAGTAGTACTTCACAACCAGTTTCCCACCACCGCTTTGCCTTTTGAGCCCAAACGGTCTCTGATATCGTCCCTGCAATACCGCCTGTGAGAAAACCAGTCGTCATGTGCCTGCCACCTTGCCGATTGTTATTTTTGTGCGCTCGCGTCAAAGAAAACGCCTGTCTGCTCCCCTCCATAGACAAAAAAGGACGCTGAGAAAGGCATCTCACAAATTTGAATCCGAGGAGACGCCAATGAAAAAAAAAAAAGAAGAAGAAACACGAAAAAAGCAGAATCCCGCCCCGTTCCCCGAAAAAATCACCGTAAAGGTAGGCCGAACCGTAAGGGACACCGAAGAAAAAAGAAGAAAGAGTAAATAATCTAGTGACAATGGGTATGTTTCGTGAATGAACCGGGACAATAGTGCGTAGAGAAAAAAAACAGAACAAGTAAAGACCACGCAAACAAACATAAAGACCGCCTTGCCTGACGACATAAAATGTACATGATATACTGACATATGTTCCTCGTAGCCTACTGCGCGATGCTTTCTGGACTCATCATCCCCGTAGTATCATCCTTGTCCGTCGCGCTCTGCATGCTGTCGGCGCGTTCCATGGCAGGCGCCAGCGCCATGACAGCTGGGTTAGGCGGCACCACGACGCCGTTGGGGATATTCGGCTTCTTCTTGACCGACGCCCCGGCCTTCTCCGCGTTGAGTCTGGCCTCGGCGGCCTGAGCCTCGAGCTTCTTCTTCTTCTTGGCCATGGCGATTTGCTCGCGCGGCGGCCGCTTCTGCGCCGACATGATCTTGCCGCTAGCGCCAAGACGCGGGCGCGGCTTGCGCTGCTTCGTCGGAAGGTCCTCGTCTTCAATGAGAGCCTGATCGCCGTTGGCGTGTAGCTTGGCAAAGAAAAAGTTCTTGACTAGGCCAATGTGGTGCTGGATGATCTCGGTCGTGACAGGTTCGGAGGGCGGCAGGGGCTCAAACACTTCCAGGCTGGTAGAACCGGCGTTTTGCGTCTGCATCTGGTATTGGCTGCGGACGCGGCTCTGCAGCAGGTGAAAGGGAACGGCGAAGGATTCCAGACCCATTTCCTTGTCCAGCCCGAGAGCCTTGAAGCCGAAGAAGTCTTCACCAAGTTCGTCTGCAAAGTCGCCGCTTGTAAACTGCTCACTGCCATCTTTGAAGGCACCCACGCCGTCATTGCCAGCATCGGCAGCCAATGCTGGCCGAAGCAAATCTGTCAGGTGCGTCTTCATTCTCTCGTGCAGTGTACCGAGTCGTGTGCTCAGCCTGTCAACATCATCCTTGGCATATGAGTCTAACGAGGCAATGTCGTGACCATTCTGTTCGAGAGTATGCAGTATCACCTCCTCCGCAGTGAAGCGTGACTGTAGTACCGTTCCATCGTGCGTGGTGATGGACTTCTTTTCCGCCTCCTGATAGATATTGAAAGTGCGGATGAGCTTTTGGAAATAGTCTGCAGCGATTCCCGTCAGAGCATCCACTGCCGAAGGCTGAAACTCTTCGAATCCACTGTTGTATAAGATCTTGCCAACAGACCGCTTCAACGCGTTCTGGCAAGCATCTGCGGCCATGACGGGGCCGTCGTCGGAGATGAAGTGTGGTTCAATATCCTGCTCCACAAATGGCTCGTTATTCGACTTGGGAAACTGATTCGTATACACTTGTGACTGAACCTGCATCTGCTTGATGACAGAAATCTTGGTGGCAAGCTTCCGGGTCTCCTGTATTTGCCGAATATTGTCGTCCATTTGCTTTGTAAACCGGCTCTGAGGAGCAGTGAAGAAGCCAGGCTGTACTAGGCGCAAGAAGTCCTCGTGCTGATTGATGACCTGCCCTTCCCCATCTTCGATCCACTGCAGCTTAACGGGAATGTCGGGAATATTTGAAAGAGAATCGTAGTAGTCGGGCATGATCTTATCTGCTTCCTCGTCGATTCCTTCAGCAAGTGTTTCCGGTGCCTTTGTGCCAGCTTCCTTGGCTGCGACAGCTGACGCATCCGAGTAATCCTGCCCAAACCCAAGCGCTTCTGCCTCCTTCTGATGCTTCAGGAATCGACGCATACCAGCCTTATTCCGAAGCAGGGCTGGAGCATCGCCATTGAGTCTGTTGTCTTTGAATATTTGAAAGCGCTCCTTGGCAGCCAGGGCTCGATCTTTTTTCGTAGTTTGCTTCCAGATTTTGTATTCTTCGTCTTCGTAAACCTGCTCGTTTGCGTCACCAAATGTTTGATTGAGCGTCATACCGTTTAAGCTCGGTCCGTCGATTTCCATAGCATCAGCATTGCTGCCTATACCGGAGTTTCCGTTTGCTCCATTTGGTGTCAGGTTTCCAATCGGTGGTGTTGAGAAGCCATTACTGCCGTCAACTTCGGAACCTTCACGTCCATGCTTCCCAAGAAGCCCATTGAGTTGTATTATAGGCTTTTGATCAACAACTGGTGTGTCCTCCTTCAGGTCATCGGCTGGTGCAGTTCGAGACTTGTTGCCAGTGCCTTTGGTACCCGCTTTGCGGCCGCGAGATGACATGATAGGCTCATCATCTGAGTCGTCGCCTCCGTCATCCTCCCCGCCGTTCTGCTTTCTTCGTTCTTCGGCCTCGACATCGGCTCGAGACCGGATAACCAGATTTGGTATAAGCGGAATTAATTTCTCCGCCTCTTTGCGCATGCCATTGGCCATACGGCGGAGAGGGTGATTCATGTCATGGTTGTACTTTAAGCAGTTATCCCATATTAAATTGAGATCGGCGACAAAGTCAGCTTTCGACTTGAAGGCTAATGATTTGAGCTTCTTTGTCATTGTACCGAGATCCATAGGATTCTTAATCACTGTCAAATGTTAGAACCAGCTTGCGGCCGGCTTGTAATGACTCGTCGCTTACTTGAATAATAATCCGGCGCATCTCGCTTATTGACACGAGTAAGAAATGGCGTCGAGTATTCTGTATGTGCCTTCAACTCTGTCAAAACTTTCTCCAGGGCTTCGTACAGGTCTTCTTGGTTGACGTTCTCCTCGCTCGCCCACTTGCTGCGATTCTTACGAACCTCATTCATGAGAACTCGTAATTCCGCATCAGTAGCCTGTACTTGATCCCTCTTCATATCAATCCGCGCGATAAGATGCTTCAGTGTAAGGCTGGAAGCACCTAGATTGGCACTGCTGAGGGTTCCTTGGTTGACAATCTGGTGTCCGCTAGCACCTCCCTGACTGTTGTGATCCATTTCAGCCTGGAGCTGCTTTTCTGAGTCTTCCAATTGTTGTTGCTCGAGCATAGCGCTGCGATCATGCTCGAGCGTGTACATGATTGTATGAAAACTTTGGCGGGCGGCCGCCTCAGTCCTTTTCCGCGCTTCTTCGAGATTTTGGATATCGCCTTCTTCGGTGACATCTTTTCCTTGGAAGCTTTTGTGAGGCTCGGATTTATCGAGGCTTTTGACGGGTGAGTTCATTGAGGGAACCGGCGAGCTGCCGGATTTCGAGGGCGAAAGGAGGGGATTGGCGGCTATGCTAGCCTGCGTTTTGGGGGCAGCAGCAGGCGCGCTGTCATCATCTTCGTCATCTTCATCATCATCGTAATCGTCTTCGTCAATGGCTCGCTTGGCCTTCTTCATGGGTGGTTCTTTTATGGGTTCGTGATCGGTGGTGGGCGGGAGAATAACCGCAGGCGCGACTGGCAAGCGACGCAACCCCTCAATCGCAGGTCGGTTGTATGCACCATTTTCAGAGAAGAGTAGAGCGACCCGACTCTCGGTTTTTCGATACAAATCGGCGAAGTGAGCGCGACGGGCTTCTTCCTCGGCGTCTAGCGTGAGCTCAGGTGCCGGCGCGATGGAGTTATCAACAGGGGTCGATGTACGCGCCGATGCATCGTCAAGATGCTGGAGCGACCTGCTGCTGTTAGAGTGATGCAAGGCCGGCGATGGCCAAGCTGGCTGGCCATTGAGAAATGACATTTTCGGCCCCGAACGATGGAAGCGACGGCGAGGCCCCTGTCGCCATGCGCGATGAATTGCGCTCGCGTAGCGTTCAACCCAAGGCGATGCAAGGGCTCAAGATGGCATCGGGGGAAAGCGACGTGGTAACTGAGATGGAGGACCAATTTTGGAGACGAAATTCGATGCGCGGGGTGGGTGTTGATGGATTGCGACTGGCACCTTGTACCAGCGTTTCTACGCTCGAGGTTGATGATTTGGGACTGCGTGCTGTAGCGCCCCGGAGCGGGACTTGGTTGCGGGCAGCGCCTGGACACGGAGCACTTCGGCGTACCCAGTACTTCACAGCTTCGGAGGGCGGTGTGCGGCGAACCGCCTTGCGATTATATTGTATCTTGAATTTGTATGAAGCACAATGTTTGACCGAATCTCGACCCCTGTAGAGGTTTCCTGAAGCGTTCAAGGACTACAGCGGCCAAAGAACACGGAGCCGCATATGTCGTTGCGTTCACGCTACTTTGACCCTTGCGGGCTCAGCGATGCGAGGACGAGGCGATCAACTGAGTCACGTGCCGTGAAGCGAGGTTTCCTTTTGCTGCAGCCTTTTGCTGCAGAGAGCACCTTACCTGATTTTCCGCCGAGTATATATAACAACGTCAATTTCGTTTCTATCTGTCTGAAAGCAAATTTGCCTGCGAAAACGCCACCCTGAAATCTTGTTCTGGCAAGCTACCGACTGGAATATCTGATGACTTGTATAAGGCGTGACTATAATTTCTCATTTATAGGCAAGCACTTTTGCAGATTCTTGATCTCAGGCCTCGAAGCCGGAGACTCAAATATCGGAAGGCGAGTATCATCATCACGGATTAAACTCATCGGATTGATGATGAGTAGTCCAGAGAGAAGCGAGCAGCTCATTTGCAGTACAATCAGTACAATGCACATCGCGGAGGAGACGCCAGTCCGCCGCCCCCCCCCCCCCCCCCCAAGAGAGCCTTCAGAATTGCACCCGCGGAGAGGAAAAAAAGAAGACTCGCCTCCTTCGCAAAAGCCTGATAGCACCAATGTCGCTCCGACATTGACGACAGTCCCAAGCGCCCAAGAGTCAGTTACATTCCCTCCAGCATCATTGAAGTTTCTGGTCCGTTGGACAGAAAGAGTGAAAATTCTGTTCAGAAACTTTTGTGTCTGCATATTCTGCTACATAAGCAATACTGCACTCTGCTCAAGGACGACCCATAGCCTGCTCAACCAGCTCCAGAGCGGCGAGGACCTTCTCTTCTTGGAGTCTTCTCCCAACAAGTTGAAGGCCTACTGGAGCTCCGGCAAACAATTCGGGATTGTACATGTCGTAAATGAACTGATCTTGTTCGTTGACAGGCTTGTAAGTAAGGTCCTTGGCGTCCTTGGAGGCGTCAACCGTGGTGACGGGGAACACAGCGCCCGGGTAATCAAGCATATTCCAGTGGGAGGTGTAACCCCAGTATTTGGATTGCTCATGCGGAGTGGCCGCTCCGAAACTGGCGGGGCAAAGAATCACGTCGACCTCATCGCCGTCAGCGTTGGCGGTCGCGTTCCAGGCCTGCGCGTATGATGCACGATACGAATCGCGCGCGTAGCATAGCTAGGCTCCCGTTAGCTCATGAACTGCTCAGTCGCGCCGAATTCGGACACCGGAAGCGGCTTCTATCAAGAGCTAACAAACTTACCTGCCAAAGCTCGGCTTGGGTCATGTTCTTTACACTAGGTTGCTCCTGGATGACCCATTTTGTGAGTGGAAGCACAGCATCTCCGGCGCCCTCGAGACACTCTATGGTCTCTAGCCCGCCATCAGGCCAGTAAAGCGCAGAAATTATCTCCCAGCTTTTCTTGTGGTCCAACTTCTCACAATCCCAGTCTACAACATTCATGCCTGCCTTTTTGCAAGCTGCAACCACTTCCTTGAGTGCGCGGGTGACTGGAGGATGCGGCTTGACAACACCATCCCACCACTGAACGGCAATCTTGAGGGGCTTGCTAAACTTGTGAGGGACCCAAGGCATTGGGACAATGGAAGGGTCTTTGCGCCATGGCTGCTTGGAGAGAATTACCCTCATGAGTAGCTCCATCGCTTTACGGTCCACGGTCATGGGCCCTGGTGTACTGAAGATGGTTTCTCGGCCCGCCATGTGGCCTATCTGACCTGCAACGGTGATGCGTTTCGTTGACGGTCTTTGTAAAGGCACATGTTAGATTCGAGCGGCTGCTTGCGCTGAGCAACAAGTTTTACTTACTTGAACCCATAGATGCCAACAAATACGGAAGGGCAGCGAATGCTGCCGCCAATGTCGCCACCAATCCCCTGGTTTCTATCAGCGGTTTGCCTCACTACATGAGAGATGGTTCGGTCTGAATATGATGCACTTACCAACAGACTACCACGCATAGCAATCAGGGCAGACTCTCCTCCGCTACTACCGCCTGCAGTTAGGTCACGGTTGTATGGGTTATCGGTTCTACCCCACAAGTTGCTGACGGTCTCCAAGTGCATGATGGTTTGCGGCTGAGTAGTTCGAGCGTAAAACACACATCCTTCTTCCCAGAGATCATCGTAGAGCACGTTAGAGCCGTGCTTGCGGTCGACCCAAGCAATTACAGAGGCTGTAGTGATGATATTTTCACCGACCATGCCATGGTGTTCCTTGGTAGAGATGGGCAAGCCGAAGAAGGCACCTTGCGGCTCAGGCAGGGCGTCGAGATGCTTGGCTCTGGCTATGGCTTGATCCCACATCAACTCCACTAGACAGTTCGTCTTTGTCTGTGTTAGCGGCGCCGGCTCAGGGAGGGGTCAGATAGGACTTGCCGCAGCGTGAGCAACTGCCGCTCGACGTAGAAAGGCTCTGGTCACCTCCTCAACAGATACCTCCCTCGATTTTAGAATAGCTAGAAGCTCAAGAACATCGTACTTTTCGGTGAGCTCGATTTCTCTTGCTGTCAAAAGACTACCCGGCAGCTCCAGGCTTCTGCGGGGTAGCTGGATAGGCAAGGCCGCGAGTTTTGGTTCGACTTTGGCTAAGCCAGTCTCGCGCCTCGCTCTGGCTCTCTCGATCTTTTGCTGCGCCGACTCCATTTGGGCTGTGTACCGGATGACGCGGATGACGATTGACTAGGTAGGTCGTGAAAGATGGACGCGTGTGGTTTGCAAGAGATAAAAACGTTGGAGGTGACGGCCACGCCACTTTATAATAATCGCTTCGTATCAAACTAAAAATCCGATGTCGGCAACACACTTACAAAATCAGAACCCCGCAAACTTTAGGATTACAAGCCGCCAGTGCTGAGCCTCTACGTGACTTAAATGCACCTTATCGGCCTTTCGTCCGGTGTAGCGGAGTAATCTTTCGGAAGAGGGTCCTTGACTACTCCAGCTACTCCATTCCTCGAAACGAAGGATGTAAGCTTCAGGCTACATCACCGCCGCTAATGATAGCCATGCAGTCCGAATTGAGAAATGGTATGTTGTTGAAGGCGCCGCTGCCACAAGCTCCTAATCTGTCATCACTGACCCGAGCCCTGAGGTAGATCACGGTCAAAATCATTTGCTGGTTAAGGCCGACGGGTGTCTTATTAAAGAACCAAGCGGGGACCAGCTCCTTCTTCCCCGCTAACCCGCAACCTCCACACTTCATCAAGTAACGAGACGGAGTGAACGAGATCAAGCCTTGATCCACATGGCGCGCATCATTTTGAACAATTTACTCATGCTAGCACGGCTTCTTTCAACTGCTGCCTACTGAGGTAGCGATGCGGCCGATAGAAACCATGGTACACGCAAATTGACTGCCAATTCCCGCCTTTGGCTAACATTTGTTGCAGCTCCTATGTTTCCCTATCTCGGCAGGTTCTTGCGCCGGAGCAGCATGCAGTGGCATCTGCGTCAATAGCTCGACTTGACGAAGCATCCCGATGCGTTGTTCACGAAGGTATTTGTCGCTAATGGTACGCCGCCTTTGTGCTAGAAAGACGCGCGAATCGCCCGTCTCTTAACTTTTTGCAGCCGCTTTGCAAAAGCGACAGTGAGATCTGTCGTTGTTTCTATCATTATTTATCGATGCACAATCTTCCGCACCATTTGCCGTCCCGGCAAGCGAGGTGCGTCCTGTTACCGCATTTGTAGGGCCGTGCATCGCGAATGTTGTCAAAGTAGCTCTTTGAGAAGTTGTTGAGTCTTGAACGGGCCGCATGTCGCGTAGCGTTGGTCCCCCGTAAAGCGTGCCACAGTAGTCGGCAGGCTCCTGATCTCAGCTTGTACGGAGCTACACTTGTGTGTTGAAATTGGGAAGTGCTTGGCCGCGCGAGGCGCGGTTCCACTCCAACTATTGCCATCTCCCAATGGCGTGTCCCTCTCGCCTAGCATACGTGCAATGCGCTCGATCCATCAGCCCAAATACCGTATTCGGCCTGACCACATTTGGCCAGCCAAGAAAGGGTCGGCTAGTCGCACTGTCCGGTCTTAGCTTACCTGAAAGCTGAAAATAGAACTGTCGGGAGCCCAACGGGGGTTACGATTCTTATCGTTAAGGGGTTCTTCGGTGTTGTTTGCTGATAGCTGTTCGATCCATTGAGGCAGATGCAACAGAACGAGAAGATATAACAATGAGACTATGCTGCTGCTCAGGCGCCTGATTTGAGTTGCGGACTTAGTCTGCAGACTAGACGACTGACGATGCGGACTGGGACGTACTTGCTCGCTGTCTGCTACTAGATGGTCCACAGGATCTTGATCCGCGGTCGTCTAGTCCGTAGACTAAATCCGCCACTCGAAATCAAGAGCCCGGATACAACGTCGATCGCATGAAGTGGTGTTCACATACATATTCGGCCTACTACTAGCGACATGTGGCTGCCACCCACCCAAGTCGGACTGACGCGGCACGCGCGGGTCTCTACTATAGATAAAAGCAGCGCCCTACGTCTCTCACCCTGCTGATGCTCAATTGCCCATCAAGCACACACCCCGGCCTCTCACAGCTACTCACCGCCATCATGTCATACACCATCTACGATGCGTCTATCGTGGCTGCGAAGCACCTCCTCACCTCCCTCCAAGGCATTCTAGCCAAGGCCGAGGCGCATCCTGACGCCGCCTCACACCCTGATCGCCGCCTCGCTCCGGAAATGCTGCCGCTCTCCTTCCAGGTCTGGTCCGTCTGCACCGTCGCCGAGGCGCAGGCACTTACTCTTCAGCAAAAGGAGGCCGTGACGAAGCAATACGAGGAGTCTCCGCTGCCGACATATGCCGCGATGCGCGCGCGGATCGAGCAGGTGCTGGCCTTGCTGGAGACGGTGGATCGCGATACGGCCGTCGAGGCCGGGGAAAAGATGACGAGTATTGATTTCAAACGGGAAGTCGGAAGAAAGGAGCTAAGTGGCGCTGCATTTTGCGCAGGCGCCGGCATACCGAACATGTACTTTCACACTGCGATTGCGTACGCGATTCTGAGGAACGCGGGCGTCGAGCTGGGCAAGATTGATTATCTTGGGCCTTTTGTCATGGGCTATATTGGCATGTAAATAATGCTTTGGCCCTTGGTAAAAGCCAGATTGAGCGCCCATGGCAAAATGCTTTGCTCCGCGCAATCGCTACCATTGGGAGGCAACAAAGTAGTCGGCGCTCTCAGGCCTACATAGCAAAACGTGTGCATGCGTACGCCCCGCACATGAGTGGTTTCAAATACTCAAAATTCCGGATCACGAACCTTGTTTTGGTGGCGAATGCAAAACCGAAAGCTAGAAGCCGAATCCCGACTTTCCCTCTTCTATATTGCGGGTAAATGGCTGATTGCTGTCCACTTCCAGCAGCATCATGGATATGATCAGGGACTTACTTTAGACATGACAGGAATTGAAAATTTTCTCTGTGAGAACGATATAGACGTGAACACAAATGACACAGATCGGAACTCATCGATATTGACACAGTGAGAATACCAGTATACTCCAATCTCCCTTCTATTACCTGAAGCTAGAGCAGGTACCAGAGCTAGACGAAGATCAGGACAAGCTGCGAAGATGGACTCCCGGGCTGACAAGTGGTCTTTCTCATTTTGATGGAGCCTAGGGTATCTAGTGACCTGTTTTGTTAAAAAAAAAATTACCTAGGACTGCGAGCCTAGAATGATGGTGGTTTACTTTCCATCAGTCGTCGGACAGTGGCGTGATGTACAAATATCCACGCCATGGCGAAGACCACGTGGAGGGGATGATGAAACAAGGCCAACTATTGATAATGTAAATAAAAATCAATGGGGAAATAACAGCGTACGGAAAACTAAAGAGAAAATTCAATAGTCTCTACATTCCAAATATGTAATAATGAATATGGATAGAGCAGCGTCACCATTAGGCAGATGTAAGGATGTTGTGTTGTGCAAGTGGGTGCCCCTCAAGCAGTGCCTAGTATGGGTGACAACCATAGCCAGTTACCAGCCACATACGCATGTGCCACTTTACTTAGGTAGTGATGTGGCGCTCTTCACAGCCTTGTTTTCAGGTAGCTCCAGCGGGTCGGTCGTCGCAAGCTCGAGGCCTTTCTGTCATCGCAATGAAATCCTTCTTCGACAATCGACTGGCAGCCACACGTCGTGCGCTCGGTAGCTGCATAGAGAACTGCTGAGGAATCTCAGATTATCAAAGGGACAATCAGACTACATCTCAGAGGTCAAGGCATAATGCGCATCCGTTTCAGCTTTGCAGGTATGTTTCGCTGGCGACTGGCTCAGCAGGACAACACCTCAATTCCCATGATACTCATCGCTATTTGCAGGTGGATTCCTGCTTCTTCTTCTGCTGGCAGCGTATGCGGGTCTCACGAAGCTGCAGCTCGGCCATCTGGTCAATGACAAGGTGCTGCATTTTTCCACCTTTTTCCTCCTCACCGTCGTCTTCTACTGGGTCGTGGACACGAACCGCCGCCGAACGATAAACATGACATTTATAATATGCACATTGATCCTCGGCGTCGGGTCCGAGTTTTTGCAGAGCTTCCTGCCCAACGACCGCGAGTTTGACATTTACGATATTGTCGCCAACCTCGTCGGCAGCCTGCTCGGGCTCGGGCTCTGCTCTTGGTACCATCGGAGAATGCTCGAGCGCAGGCGCCAGAAGAAGTCGTATAATGCGGTGCCGGGAGAAGACGAGGAGGACCTCGAGCTCGGTGAGGGCCACGAGACGGGCGTTGTGGATAGGGCGCCGCAGACGCTGGAAGAGGAGGTTGACAACTGGGATGAGAACGCGCCGGACGACTGGGAGGAGAATGAGAATACAGAAGGTGCTGACATTACGGCTCCAGAGACTGTCGACAAGGTCAAGTGAGGACGTCCCAGATTGTTCGCGTTCCGTGTGCTATTACAACACGAGTAGTGGAAGAGCACGGCCAATCGTGGTGCAGCCGTCTTTTTGCACCATGCTACTGGCATTTCGTTTTTTTCTAGCGAGTTTCTATCTTGCTGTGTTTTATATATGAGAAATGAGAATGAAATAGCCTGCGAATTCAGTCGAATCAACTCTAACACCACCCTACTCTACTTTGCGCCATCGCCAGAACCTACGAAAAAGAGCTCCGTCACACTTCGGAGAACAACTTATCATCAAGACGCGCCGCTTCAGAGTTTAATGCCGTCGTTCAAGCTGTGCTGTATAATATGTCACACGAGCTAGGATACCGGAAACGGGTGAGCTCTCCTATTTGCTTTGCCTGTTCCACAGCAGATCTCAGCTACAACTGGAAAAATTCAAAAATCTTTCAAAAATCGAAATCTCCAAAGAGAAGCGCTCATCGACCAATTTCGAGCATTTACTCAGTATCTCAGGTTGACCGTGTTGCAGAAGCTCGGTGAAGCCACCCCCCACCAGCCCCTCAGACAAGCAGCCCACTTTGTCTTTGCAGCAAATGCAGTGCAGGGCTAATCACCCCAAGCTCCTAACTTGTGTCTTGTACAAGCAAACAAGAGCCATGGCAAGCAAAGGAAAGCAGCCTGCCGCTGGGTAAGAATTCTTTGTTGCATACTACCTGGTGAGGCTTCATTACTGACGTTTTGACGCAGCGGCAAGGGCGAGACGACAACGAACCCACGCGGCATTCCCACTGCGCCGTTCGTCGACAAAGTGGAAGATTATGTCTCGTCGCGCGACGAGGTCGAAGGCACACTACAGAGCTTTCAGGAGCTGATATCGTGAGTTGAAGTGGCACTGCGGCTGCAGCAATCGCAGGCGGTCGTGATCCATCGACGAAGACAAATTTGACCCAGAAGAACGCGGGTGCTAACAATGCGACCAGCAAGTACCAGTTTATGGAGATGAACCTTCAACGGCGGATGACTGGCCTCAAGGACAAAATTCCAGATATTCAGAAGACACTAGATACTGTTCAGTTTATGAAGCTGCGCAAGGTATTCTAAATGCATCGTTCTTGGCAAGCGCATTTGCTGACCCTCACAGGACGAGAGCGAACCGATCGAGACAACATTCGAGCTCAACGACACACTATACGCGCGCGCGAACATTCCACCGACAGAAGAGGTTTACATCTGGCTTGGAGTAAGCAAGAAAAGAATACCCGTGCGGGAGCTCAACGGACCAACGCTAACCGTTCGGCAGGCCAATGTCATGCTTTCATACCCCGTTGACGAGGCCCAGACGCTGCTTGAGTCAAAGCTCAAGGCGGCCAAGACTAGCTTATCAAATTGTGAAGAAGACTTGGACTTCATCCGCGAACAAATCACGGTAAGCAATGTTCCAAACTTTGCCCCCTTTGAAACCGGACCATGTCCTGACTCTGTTTGCGCGCGCAGACCATGGAGGTCGCTACGGCGCGCGTGTACAACTGGGAGGTTGTTCAAAAGCGAAAAGAAAAGAAGGAAGAGGAAGAATCAAAAGCTGCTGCTAAGCCTCAAGAAAAGTCATAGACGAGATAATGATGAGATGAAGTATTTGATTCCCCGTGGCTGCATATTTCTGCTGAAGCCCCTCGTATTACATGTTCTCAGTCTCTCAGCTACAGAAAGACTGAAGCTCAGGATACTACTCAGTGTTAATTCCAAAAGATTGACTCGTCAAATAAAGACACAAAGTGGCTTTCAATACATGTGGCGGTCCCAGAACATCTTGGTGGTGACCAAATAGGTCCCACTTTATTTTCAATTCCCAGTTGGCGCACCGTAGATGCCTCTACCGAAACTTGAAGATTCGCACAGCTAGGGCACATTGCATCTTGCACATATCGAGATTAAAGACACTACATATTGCACGCAAGAGCTCTGAATGGCGAAATGAAGAGGAATGTTTTGCAGGGCGGCATGGATGGTCAGCGGATGGCTGCCGCATGCGCCCGGCCTGATGCAATGTGGAAGGGTTAGAGATTCTTACCATCCTGGGGCAACCACATCGTGCTAACATTGCGCAACAGAGTCGCGCACGCATATTACGCATCGAATATCTCCTAGAACGACACATTACGACTTCGGATCGCTTGTATGACGGCACGAGAATATCTGCAGGTCAGTCGACTGGGTGGGCGCAATTCATGCGGGCAGCTTCGCCATCATCTGCCTCACCCGCGCTGAACGCGACGGCCTTGAGCGACCATGGCAGCAGAGAAAAACAGGATTATTTGTCTATTAAGAAAGAAGAGAAAAGAAATTTGGCCGTTTGCAAAAAAACCCGACCGACACTACAACATCCAAACGGGCGGGAGTACAGCCACATGCAGTTCCTGACGGTCATCCTGGAACGTGGGAAGGATTGCGAGCCATGGGAGATTGCAGTGGCCCGTTCGCGGGATATACCGCTCCTGATAGTCATGGCACAATTAATATTGTACAAACGAGCCGCCAAAGGGACTACAGCAGGCGACCAGTTATTGGAGCTGCTCCCATCCGAAACGGCTATGCAGCAAAGGATCGAGCATCTCACCAACAGGCGCAAGTTAGGAAAAGATGCTATAAGATCATACGCACATATACTTTCTGGAAAAGATGACGACGAACGCTGTCAGCGGCTGTTAGAATATGGCGATCAGGTTCCAGTACACGTGCTGGTCTTTATTTTACGACCGACTTCGGCACTGCGCGACACGTCCACTCTTCGAGGTCTCATCGAGCTTTACAAACTGAAAGCCACGCTTACTCTACATAAGCCGGGTCCATGTCTGTATGCGCGGTCATCCAACTATTTCAAAATTTCGTCACTGCTTGCGAAACACTTGGCTCGCTCAGAGCCCAGGCTTTTGGTCGACCTTGCTGAAGCGGTTGCTTGCCACATAAAGAAGTATGTCGAGTCGGGAAACCCACAAAAGATGTATGTGCGTTGCTGCCGACTTTTCAACAAGATGCTCCAGATATTTCAGCCCGAGGCAAGTTTGTTGCCGAAGCAATCACTCGTGGCCAACGCCTACTTTTGGGAATGCCAGCGCATACTGCTGACAATGTCGGAAACCTTTGAGCGGCCGCTGCAGGTCAATGGCGAGGGCTTTCGTGCAATCCGAAACACCCTCGCAGGTATGCCAAAGAACGAAGCCGAGAAACACAGCGCTCTACTGCATGCCCCCTCATGGCCACCATATCTAACGCCCGGGGATGGCATGGACGAAATAACGGACCCCGAGGCTAACTGGAGCCGCACCGTCGAGGCCGGTATGCTTATGCAAGAGGCCGGTTTTGCCAAATTCGAGGCCGATGACAGCTTGGATATTTTAGCAGGCATGGCACCTGAGGGGACACCCACGATCCAGCAACGCACGCTCGTGGGAAGCCATCGAAGCACCAGTACGTGGGAGGCGTCTATTCGCGCAACGCGAGACGCGTACGAGGCGTGGGGTCGATTCAATGATGCTCTGAGCAAGGGCGCTGTACCCGGCGTGAGTGAATACGCGGCCATGTTTGAGAAGCTCACGCTCAGAGAAGTTGGGCCGACCAGCAAGCTGCTTCCGGGGGACAAGGCGCAAAACTTTCCTGCGTACCGTGCTGCCAATCTTGCAGACATTGAGTGGGCAAAGTCTCAACCGCCGAGCGTGGAAGAGCTTTACAGTCAGATGCGCCAGGCCAACATTATACCCAGCGGGCACTGTCTTTTTATTCTGGTGGCCAACGCGCCGGATCTGGGCACCGCGCATCGGTATCTTGAACTAGCTGCTGAGTTGGACCCGGATATTGCCAGCCTGATGGCCCCCGAGATTGACCGATCTGCGCTACGCCGGGTAGGCATAGGACTCTTTTCCGCCTACATCAGTATGCTGGCGAGGCGGGATGACTTGTCTGGGTGGGAAAATCTGCAGCGAGCTATTGCCCTCACAGAGGCCCGTCTTGGCGACAAGCGCACACGGTGGGCGTCGCTGATTTGGGGGTCGATCCTGAAGGGCGCATCAAGGCATCACTCGGCATTGCAAATGTCGCAGTCGGACCAAGTGGAGCTAATCATGGCCATTGCGAAACGGATTGACCGCGGTCACGGGCTGACACTGACCAACTTTGCGGAACTGAATAAAAGTCTACGGAAACTGATACGCTACGATTTGCGTGCCTTGATGGACGACATGCAACGGAGTGAGGGGTCGGCATCGAGGTCTTGGTCAAAGCTACCTGCACGAGCCCTCTATGATGCGACTGTTTACACCGGCGACAGCACAAGGTCGGCGAAAGCGCATGATCAACAAGCATCTCCTATGCCGGGGACATTCAAGTTTTTCGTCGAGTACATCAAAGACGAGTTTGGCAAGTTTGCGGCGAGAGAACGGTCCTACCAGATGGCAGCGCGGGACAGTTACATTTCACCGCTGGATCGCATGCTCTCTCGAAACGACGTTGTTCGGAGTGAGCACGCGTTGGAATACATGACGACTTTGGGCTACGCGGGCGAGTATGAAGAGATGAGGAAGCTGCTCTTGTTCCTGATACGCGAATGGGGCCAGCCGGAGCTGGTGCAGGATCTGGTGGCGCTGGACGAGCTGCCAGCGTCTGCCGATTTTTCCGACGTGCTATGCGTGTTCCGGCTGCTCGGGGAGCAGATGCTGGGGGGCGCGAGGGTGGCGGAGGAGATGCAGGACGCGGTGGCGGCGTCTGGACTGCCGTGGACGTGGCCGGATGCGAGGGCGGTTCAGGGCTACATGCAAATGGGTCGGCATGATTCGATCCGGCAGGTGCAGAGCGTCTTGGCGCGAGTGCGGGCGTTGAAGAGGGGGTCACAGGGCAAGACAATGTCGGGGGGGGGATTATGACGGTGACTAGTCGGGAGGATAGCTAGGCGCTCAGCTTTGGATAAGGCGGGCAAGTTGGCTAGGGCGAGAGCCAAGAAAATGCTAGCTGTGGGAGGGGGGAAGTTACGAGGCTTTTGGACAGTGGAAGCTCTTTTCAAGGAGAAGAGAGAGAAGTGGTCGTTTCAGGCGAAGCCTTGATCGAGATGAATGTGCATGTACAGGCTGGGCCGTGGCGGATAGGGTGTGCTGGGTGCAGCGTCGACGGTTACATGGCGCCAGCTGTTTGGAGTGCACGCTCTGATATATGTATATAATGGAAGGGGTGTATTATTAGACCGGATGGGAATATTTGTAAATTAGATTTTGTACAAGATTATGAATGCTGAATGAGGCATCAACAGTCTACTTGTCAGGTTGGCTCGAGATGAGTAAAATATCACGTAAACAGGACACCTTGACACCTGATTGAAAAAGAATTAGAACTGACAGGAGGAGACGTAGAACCGTAAACTTGCTCTAGTTTGCTTCATTGAAAGGTGAGAGTGCAGGACTGGTGCAGGTGCTATGTATGGTCAGTATTCGTTTCGTTTCGTTCTTGTTGGTGGGCGCCCAGATGCCAGCCAGATGCCAGGATTGGTAGAAACATGCACGCACAGCCAATGAACGATGATTAAAAAACAAGAAAGAAAGAAAGAAATGTCACATTTTCAGAAGTAATGACCCACTGAGATCCTTGCTCATCAATTTTTATTTTTTTTCGTATTTGTCTAGATCAATCTGTCCTACGCGCCCTCGCAACCGACAACCTGCGACAACGGCGGGGGCTGATGCATGATGGAGTCGCAGCGATTGGGCGAGACGGCGGCCAATCTGCGACGCCACAGTAGCCACCCGGAGGTTTTTTTTTTGGTGGCCCCACACCCGTGGATCGTTGGGTCAAGATGCAAGGCGAATTCGTTCGACACGGCGGTTGCAATAAGAAACAGAAATCAAAGTGAAAAAAAAAATTAGAGAAAAAATGGGGATATTTTATCGTGTTTGGAAACTATTTCATGTCAATTTTCTAGATTAGAGGCTCATCCGTAGCCGTGACTGCGAAACATCCCCCGTATTCACTTGGCGCAGGCAGCTTCAGCCATGGGATGCTTGTTGGCCGTGTAATCCCAGGTTTTTGATACCAGTGGCCTGAGCCAATCCTTCATCTTGGTTCACCCAAGACGCGCGAGTATAGAAACTGGCCCCTGCAGGAGCCTCATCTCCCTGTTCAACCCCCCCTCCTACATACATACATACATACACACACCACCACCACCATCGTTTGACCTATCTTGCGTCTTTGCTTTTTTCCTTTGTCCTGGCTCGTCTTCCTCCTCTTTAATCCTTTTTACAAAGAAGAAAGAGATTATTCCTTGCGACAATTTGCTTTCCTTGCTCATTTTACTACATCATTCGTTTTTTTCTTGGTGCTGCTGCTTTGCTTCTGCCGCTCTCTTTGTCGTCGCCAAGCTAGACGCTGCCATCTCAGTCCATCTCTTGTTTGCCCGCGTATTTCCTTCATTCTTTACATTATTTCCGTCCACCTACTGTGCATTCTTTCCTATTACCATTTATTTCGTTCTTTCTGGGGCGTTCTTTTTACGAAAGCGATTCACTGCTTCAAACAGCCGTACATCTCGTCTTCGTCTTCCGCCGGACGACCGCCATCTTCTGTCTCCTCCTGCACCCTCTCTTCCCGACAGTTCACCATGAAATTTACCTTGGCAATTTCCATCTTGTGCCTCGTGAGCGCTTTTCAACCTGCCGCGGCTGGTCCTCTCGGCAGGTTCAACAAATGGTGCGTTGTCGCCGTTGTACATTGTGCCCCCGTGAAGCACCGACTAACACGAATGCGCAAACCAGGCTTCCACGATCCGATGCGGCCGTGTCATCAGCAGCCGGGAATCCTTCTGGGTATGTAGGGAAAGATCAAACCAACAAGAAGAAGAAGAAGAAGAAGAAGAAGAAGAAGAAGAAGAAGAAGAAGAAGAAGAAGACGAAGAAAAGCACCCACAAAATACAAAAGAAGTAGACGGCTAATGAATAAGTAGCTCCGGCGAGACACCTCCCGCGACTAAGCTAGGACCGATCCTAACGACGCTCTCATCGTCCACCATTTCCCTTCCAGCATCGCTGCTGCCCAGCTCGACGCAAAGCACTTCAGCCCAATCCGTCCCGACAAACATCGCAGGGCCCGTCCAAGACGCCTCGCCTAGTTCCGCTCCGGAACCCACCACACCGTCGCCCGGCCCTTCGTCTTCTCCGTCCGGCGCGAGTCTTCCTCCTACCTCGACCCTGCAGTCTGCTTCTACGAGTGTCTTGACTTCTCAGCCAACTACGGCGCCTGTACCGTCTTCCACCGAAAATGGCCCCAATCCGACGCCGACAACCTCCATCGCGTCAGAGGCTTCCTCTTCAGGCCCGATCGACGTCCCTTCAGTCATCTTTACTTCCATTGAGCCCCGTCCGCCTTCAGTGGGTGGTGGCTCCTCGACCTTGTCCGAGGTTTCTTCGTCGCCAGCTACGTCCTCGCCACCAAGCTCGCCTTCAGTCAGCAGCTCTTCCTTGACATCTACAACTCAGTCCTCACCAGCTGCCTCTTCTTCTTTGAAATCAACTTCGACTCCCCTCAGTTCGACTTCCTCCCCAATCGCTACGTCTAGCATTGTCCAGTCCGGCTCGAATCCGATCCCCACGCCAAGCTCAACGGACACAGCCTCCACCACTTTGGCGTCTTCGTCTTCGTCGTTTTCTTCGCAAACTACTTCTATTCCAGACCCCCGGCAGTCTACCACGGCGGCGGGCAGCAGCATTGCGTCAGTCTCGGAATCTACCCTTTCGTCGGAGCCAAACTCAACGCCGACTTCATCCACACTAGCCACTACAAGATCCACGTCTATTTCTACTCATCAGTCTACTATGATCCCTGTGAGCTCTAGTTCAACTTCTAGCACCGAGTCTGCGACTGAAACTTCACTCCAACGCTCGACGTCGCTCACTAGTAGCTCAACCAGCCTATCTCAGTCTGACACAAGCTCATTGGTCACTTCATCACCGTCCTCTAGTGTTACACCGACATCGTCAGATACCACGACAAGCACTCTCGTCACCACCAGCACAAGCAGCACAAGCAGCACAAGCAGCACACTCGTCACCACCAGCACAACTTCCACCAGCCTAGCCTCCTCCCAACAGTCTTCCCGCACAACCTCCCCTTCCACATCCTCCAGCGCCCTCGTGACCCCCGGTCCAGACACCAGCCTCCCCAGCGTCATCGTCGGGCCACTCCCCACGCACAGCTCCGCCCTCGATCCCAACACCTACCGCAAGAACCTCGACTACGCCAAGCGCCTCAACGAGCTCTTTGCCCCGCTGACGCCCGGCGCACCGTGCCGCCACGGCCAGGTGGCCTGTCTCGGGTCCCGCTCGCAGGGCGTGTGTCGCGATGGCACGTACGTCGAGGTGCCGTGCGGGTCGGCGCAGGTTTGCGCGGCGCTGCCGATGGATGGCGTGGATGGCGTCATGATTGGGTGTCAGGATCCGGAGAAGGCGCGGCAGGTTCTCAATGGCAACAATGCGATTACATCGTCGTCGTCGTCGTCTGTCACGCAGTCGTCTAATCGTACCGTCACGCAGTCGCAGTCGAGTGCGGTGGCGTCCACCTCGTCTGCTACTCCGCTTGCACCGACACCGACAACTGCATCGAAGCCAGTGGCCACGTCCGCAACACAGCTACCTACGTTGACAAAGCCGGAAGGGACAACGAGCGTCGGCTCGTTCATATCAGGGACGTCCCATCTCACCTCCTCGACCAGCTCACAGCCGGCCATATCCTCGCGTCCATCAACGCCGGCTTCTTCGCCGCCCACACAAACAACAACCAACCCGGCCCCAACAACCTCCTCTCTCAAGACTCCATCGCGGCCTGCCACCTCTAAACCGCCTCCGTTCCCAACGACTGAACCGACCTCGGCAACATCCTCCTCCCCCAAGCCTGCATTGCCGCCTGCCACCTCATCGCCGCCGCCTCCATCCACAACAGCAACCTCCGTCCCGCAACCCTCGCCACCACCTCCACCCGCTACAACTACCACCGCCTCCTCAAGTCGCGGCAGCTGGAATCCCGGCGACCAGATTGTCATCACAGCGACGCCGCCGCACTCGCTCCAGCCCATCACTAGCCTCATCGTGATTCCCATCGACGACGATGACGGCAGCCCGAGAACGGCAGCCGCCGCTCAAGCCTCCCAGAAGACGGCAACGGCGACGGCACCTGCGGCGATGACTGCAGCGGCGACAGCAGTAGCGGCGGCGCCTACGACAAAGGTGGTGAGCGGCCTGCCGACGGTCGTGTACACGGTGACGACAACGGTGACGAGTCGTGAGACTATAACGAGTCGTGAAACTGTGACGAGCCGCGAAACAGTGACGATTATTATCACGGACGCATAATTGCTTTGGGGAAGAAAAGGGGGATCAAGGTCATCTGTTCCAGGCAGAACATATGAAAATACAATACGTGTTTTTGTAAATAGTGTTTGTAGATAGTTTTCGAGATGTATTTACCGTGTCATAATCATGCGTGTTTTTTTTCTACTTTTTTCCTGACATTCTCCAGGATAAATCGTGTTGGGCATTGTGGTGACGTAGGTTTTTATTTTATTCTGCCCTTGCGGGCTTGCTATTAATTCTATAGTGATGCCACAAGGGATAATGCAGGCTTTTAGCAACGACGAACATGGACTTGATGCAGCTTTTTCTAGCTAGTCATACATGACGCTGTCTAATTCTTGATACAGCATTGTAGTGCAAGTATTCTGCTAGCACACGCAACAACTGCTAGTCCTGCTCCGGGACCAGACTCACTCCTCCATCCGAGACGGGGCTGCTGTCACCCGCCGTGTCTTGGAGCACCGGGTCCGCCGCCATCTCGAACCGCTTGAGGGCAGGCTGCCCTGCGCCGGTCCGCACCTCGTCCTCCAACAGTCCGTATCGCTCGCCCCAGAGCTGGCGCATCACTTGGTAGATGAACGTGTACTGCACAGAGCTCTGTACCATCAAGCGGCGCTGTTGGCGCAGCACCTCAACCGTCTCATACACCGGGTCCACGTCCGCATCGTTGGGATCGACATCGTCAAAGGCTCCCATCTCGAGCTCCCGCATGAGGTGCTCTAGACATATAAAGGTGCCGGTGCGGCCAACGCCCGCGCTGCAATGGATGAAGCGTGGCTCCTCAACCTCGACGGCGTGCTGCCGCGACACCTTCATGAGATGGAAAAAGTTGGCCACCTCGGTCAGGGCCGGGGCGCCAAAATCGGCCCATCGCCGGTAAAAGAGGTGCCACACCGTGCGCGGCTCCTCTTCCCCGCCGACGTGCAGGAGCAGCTTGCGCCGCTCAATGGCCCCGTCGCAAAGCGCCTCGGTCGACTCGTACGTGAGCGTCGCCGTCCAACCATCGCCCCAGGCATCGGCTGCATTGAGCGCCCATGTCTTGTCTTCGTCGCTAAAGGGAAAATATTGCGCACATTTTACATGACCGTTTTCAACCATGGTCGTGAGCTGAACTACAACAGCCGTCGCTGTCGTATTTTCAGCCACCATGCGCCATACAGAGTCAAACGACTGCGGTGTTGGCCCTTGCATGGCAATGTATTTGAAAGTCGGCGCCGCCTCGTCGGAAGCTGGCACGGTAATGGGCGAAGCGTTGACGTAGTCGAGAGTATCATCCGGGACGTCTAGCTTGACGCGATTATGGCTCCACGGTCGAATATTCAGGTATCGATCCATGCCATTTTTTCCCTTTCCTGGTGCGCCTTCATGATGAGCAAACGACCACCTCTCCGCTTCGTCTGTGGGGGGTATTATTGGCAGTATGCGATTCTCTTCTCTCTTCTGTATGTCGTTGAATCGACGCTGGAGCTCTGCTTGCGTGTTAGCCTCGCTGCCATAATACAGTCCCCATCATAAATCTCATCCCATGTCAGTCTCACCCTCGTCGCTCTGTGTAAGGAAGGCCGGGATTTTCAAGCTTGGCTCGTCGCCCAGCTCGTTTGTGGATATGGTACTGTTGCTGACGACGGCCGCGACAGGCTCGCCCAGGCGGGTAGGAGCAGGGGAGCAGCTTCTGGCACGCTTGCCTCCGTGCAGTCGTCGAAACGGCGAAAGTCGTGCGGTGAAGCTTGGCGATTTGCTAGCCCTGGATACCGCGGCGTCATCAAGAGCGAGGTGTATAATGTTGCTTGTCGCGTTGCGATCGATGGCGGTTTCGATGGCTAGCGGTTTCGGCTTGCGCCGCAGTTTGGCCATGGGAATCTTGTCCATTTTTTTCGGGCATCCGTTGAGCGTCTGGTCCGAACTTGGCCCGATGGGGAGGCCAAGGTATCTCTTGGTGGTGAGAAGGCTGCTGCCCGACGGGCGCATACGCAGCAGAGCGGGAGTGCGCAACTTGCAAGTGACGGCTGCTTCGGCAGTGTGCAAGACGACGCAAGCAGGGGGTTTCGATGGAGGCTGATGACAACGGGAAGAAAAAGGAGAGACGCTGTCAGACGAGGGTAGACTTTGTAATAGGAGTGGAGGGATATAACAACCAACGTTAGGGATTAAGGGAAAGGTCGATGCTGCGGTACCGCCCACTCGGGTCACCAGAAAATCTGGGTGGATGCTCTGAGCCTAATAAAAGAAGGTGACGTGACTGACGCTCCGTCCTTGGTAGCGCTGCCAGCTGGGCAGCGTCTCGCCCGCCCCTGGACCACATGGTTGGGCACCCTGCAAGACATGGTCAGCTAATAATCTGCACCCGCGCTGATCATGTCGGATATGTCATATGGGGGCGTCTTGAGAATGAAGCCAAGTTGCACGAGAAAGCGAGCGCTCTCGTGCCTGGCTCGGCTGATCGGCTTCTTCCCCTGCCGAGACGAGACAACCGCCGTCTGAGACGAGACACTGGTGACAGGCGCACAAACCATCTCAACAGCTGGTCTTGAATCGCTACAGAGAAAAATCATCTTTCAAGTCGAAATGGGTATAAACTTATTATAATACATCATGTAAAGAGAGTAGAGATCTTTTGATCCCGGAGTGACTTGTATCTGCCCAAGGCATCACAGTCTCGTACAAGTTATAACAATCGCAGCCCAAGGCCGACTCAGACAGCCGAGTACACGCCAGTCACAAAACGACCACACTCAACTTTTTGCTCCAGCGTCGCCCTTCTGCCCTTGCCCTCTTTCCCTAGACGAGCCGTCTGCTTTGGTGTGAGGCACATGCGGAGCAATTCGCCCTTTCTGCCCTTCTCCCCGTCAGCATCGCCACCATCCAGAGGGCCGATATAGGTCGGCGCATTCATGTTTGTGCGTTTTCCAGTGCCCAGCTGGTAGTGCTCGTTGCCGCCCCAAAATAGCACATCGGAGCCCCAGTTTGTCTCGTTTGCTGATGGTTTGCTCGAGGCGCTAGTCCTTGTCGCATTGTCCATGACGGCTGAGCAGTGCGTGGTGCCAATCTGTAGTCCCTTGACTTTAATGGGGCGCATCTCGTTCTTGCTTTCGTCAAACTCATACAGGCCCGAGAGACCCTTGACCTTTGTAGGAGCTGTAGAAACATGCGTCCATTTTCCAGTGCCCAGCGTGCCGTAGGTACCTTGGCCAGTGGCCCAAAGATCCGACGTGGTGCGCGGCATTCTCTTGGACGGGACAGTTTTGTTGGCATTTTGTGTTTGTCGCGCTTCGGCATCAACGGTGAAGTAGGTATTGACGCCGCCAGCAGCAATAGACGTCACATTGGCCACCAAGCCGCTCTTTGCATACAGTTGGTTGACAGCGATCGTGTCTGGGGTGTAGTTTACGGGTTCTCCATCCGAAGCGAAGCCCAGCTGGCCAAAGGTGTTGTCACCAAAGGCAAAGATGCGGCCCGTCTTATCGAGAACCGCGGAGTGGTGGTCTCCGGCAGCGATCTGTGTAATCTGGAACGCAGAGAGCTCCTTGATCTCCTGTGGTTGGTCGTACGGACCAGCGGGGCGTGTTTCCCAGGACAGGCCAGGGATCCCCATTTGGCCCTTGGAGGGATAGGAGCTTGCCGAAGAAGCGGCGGCAAAGACGCGACCTTTGGATGTCAGAATCAGGGCATGCTCGAGACCACTTCTAACATCCGTGACGTGCTCGCCCCAGCCCAAGCCAGTCGGGGTGAGATCACGGAAGTTGACCGCCGCTTTCCCAGGAGAGCCCCAGAAGGACCAGTTGTTCTTGTGCTCGTCTGGCTTGAAGCCACCTTCGACGTCGTCTCGAGATGCTGGTACAGAATATACATTGCCGCTTCGCGACAACGCAATGATGCGGTCGGCTGATACCTCAATCTTGGCTAGATCCTTGCCCCGAAGAGTGAGGCTAGGCTTGGGATCGGCTTGCGAGAAGCCAGTACCCCACTGCACCAAGTCACCACTCTCCGTGACAGCGGCGCCGAATTCCGATGTGAGTTTCAGGTCGCGCAGTAGCTGGTCGTCAAAGTATGCGATTCGTCGTGGAAGTTTGATGTACTTTTCGTTGGAATCGGGGTCGATGACCTTGCCAGCATTGGAGCCCCAAGCGAAGACACCAGGATTTTCAAGGCTCTTCTTGATTTGGACATGCTGTGAGCTGAGCAGATCGCGATAGTCCTCTGTGGAGGCGGCTCTCTGTCGTGGTTGTTCGAATTCCAACTCGGCTTTGGGTCGTACATTCTCGTCGGCACCATCTGTTGCCATTAAGCGTGGGTAATAGTAGGCGCCAGCTGCCGCGACGCCAAAAACGGCAGCAAAGCCAAGCAGCTTGCCCCCGCGACGACGGGGAGGCTGCGTGAATCGTGCATTCGAGTATGGCGCAGTCTGGCGTTGCGCTGTGGCGCGGAGAGATTGGTGTGCACCTCGCTTCAAGGCGAGCCTTGAAAAATTCATAGTCGTATTGAGTCGAGTAGGCAGAATTCGAGCGTAATTCGATGGCAGCGAGACCAGGTCACTTGCGCTGGTGAAGAAGAATCGATGACGGCGAAAAAGTTGGTCCCAAGGAAAGCTACAGTGGGTCGGACCTAAGACCAAGATATTTACAGTGGTTCGTTGCTCAGCAGGAATCCGCGGCGCTTTATTGGTCAGTAGATGCAACCTACCCTTGAATCCAAAGAAGCTTTCGCCTGTCTTCTTTTCGCGACTACCTAAATCGAGTAACCTTTTACGTCATCTTCAATTTTGAGACACGATCCCTGATCCTGCCTGATTTAACGATATACCTGGTCTGCATTGGTCCTTGTTGTTGGCCCGACCAGCCGGACGCAGTTCACTCGATAATTGTTAGAACAGTGGCGGTCAAGGGGTGCCAATGGTTCAAAGAACCCATCACCGACTTAAAAAAAGAGCCTTGATCATGGAAACCGAGATGATTAACTGAACAAGTATTTGCTAGCGAATAATTTCTACCATGACCTCCCCTGCCCATCTCCCGACATGGGTAGCGGTGCAACGAACGCGACCTACATGTACCCACGAGTCTTTTGCGTCTACAGAATTGGCAAAAGTCCCTGACACGGCTTTTTTTGATCATTCAGCGGATTTGAATGAGCCTTGTCGAATTTGTTGGCCTAGGAACGGTGAATTGGGCCGCGCTTATTGCCACTTCTTGGAATCGAACATCTGGCCCGGTTCAGGCGCAACTTTATAGGTAGTTTGAGGCATGCAGAGCGATCCCCACGACACCCAAGTAACCACAGAGAAATCCCTGATCCATCTCGAAAAGAGAAGAAAGAAAGAGCTGATAGCAGGCTTCCCCTCATTTTCGAGCTCTGTGGATGTTCGTGCGGCACACTCACGGCGAGATGCCAAGATGAAAGTTGCCGAGCCGTTTCAGTTTGCGCAGCCTCAATCGCATGGAGCACCTGTATCGACTAGCCATTATGCTTAATCTACCATACTTCAAGTGACTAAAAGTTACCTTCTCTAGCCTGCAACCAGGTTTCTCGTTCGCAGTCTGTGGACGGCGGAGTCCTTCACGGTCCGAGAATGAAGAGCTCACCACACCTTTTCACTCAACAAATTACTCGACATTGTAGAAATGCCCTCGTATATGTGATTTGCCAGAGTTGATGCGTCTTTTAGAGGCTGGCAAGCTGGGTAAAAGGCTACCCAGAAAAAAGCGGATGTTGTCGGCGTAGCTGGGAGCGGATCATCGGCTAGAGCTATCACAAATGACGGCGAGCTGAATGCATGAATTACAGGTCATCGGCACGCTCGGGAAGGGAATCCCGGAAAACACCCCTTTGGTCTTGCCGACGCCTGTAGCAGCTCTGTAGATCAGTGGCCAGGCTTCCTGATTCTGTGCCCCGCAAAGCGTCCTATAAAGATGGGGAAGAGAACCATCTCGGCCCGCATCGCGCCACACGTTTTTTAGTGTACTTTGGCCAACAAACTCAGGATGAACCATCCGATAAAAGAAAAATACGAGAACGAGGTATCTCCAGCGATGGCCCGATGGCCTCCAAAAACATTGACAAAGACTCAAGAAACATTAAGAGATATATAGCCTCATTCCAGCCAGCGGTATTTACTTGCAGATACTACTATAGACATAGAGTTTAATAAAGGGCGAGATACGCAACAAGACACAGGAGCGGGTCGAAGCTACTCTATGATCCTATATTCATCACTGCTATAATCGAATACTACTCTCGGGACTCGAGTCACGCGATCTGATGATAGAACTGCATCGGTAATGGCCTGGTTGACAACTGCCGTCTTACACTCTCGATAACTGGGTCGCCGTATTCCACAATGATGGTCAGGTCATCGGGTCGCCAACAAGGGCGTTGGTGACCAGGGCGTTGGTCAAGACCACCCAACGGATGATAGGCAATAGGCATCTGCGATGCGGCAATTGAAAATTCCACAAAGTCTGTGTGGAGAGGTGGGCGGCTCCAGGTAATAAGCGGCGGGTCTCGGATGCATCTGGCTATGCTCGAACCGTATAACGGAGTACATCCGTAGAGCTTCCAGGACCACGCAAAGTGGACTGGTCTAAGGTTTTGCAACAGTGAGGCGCAGCATAAACTTCTCATTTGCAGATTGCCAATTCTCTTGGTCAAGGCTGAGTCAATCTCGGTTCACGGCAGTTGTTCTGTCGGTACATCAGTACACGTTTGAGTAGAGGCAAAAGTATATAAGACCGGGTTTCCTCGACGAAAGATGGAAGAAACCATCACCATCACAAAAACTCATCTCATAACCATCTCAGAACTCTCATCTTTCAACTCTTCTTTTCAACTCAATCAAAATGAAGTCTGCTCTCGCCTTCGTCATGGTCCTCGCCGGCCTCGCTGTTGCCACCGAGTCTGTTCCCAACAACAACCCCAACCTTGAGGCCCGCTTCTGCCCTGTTGGCAAGGCCTGCTCTAGTGATAGAGTAAGCGATGTTCCCTGAGAGTGCGATCGGGTTATACTAAAATATCACAGGAATGCGGCTCGTGCAGCTGCAACAGCTGGAAGGGCAAGTGCGAGAACTAAGAGGCTAAAGGCCTCGCTATGGCCCTTCCTGTGCCCTCTGCTATCTTCAAGGGAGGTCTCGAGTGCTACTGAAGGCACTGTCAATTGTACAGCTGTCGGATCAATGCACAGTCTTGTGACCGTGTCAATGATTCCATCAGCTTCCGGATCAGCGCTGCAGAAAGGGTCAAGGAAAAAAAAAAATTGGGTAGATGCATCGCCTTTTAGTTTCTAGAAAAAGGTAGCAACAAGACAATGATTACCCTATCTCGCGGTGGCTCATGAGTGCTTTGTGACTGGACTCGTACTGTTTCGACAATCTGATGTTGCGCGCAAGCTGAGTTTGTGGATGCAAGGTGACATGGAGCACTCATGGAAGACACTGCTTGTGATGTGCTGTCCGCTGCGAGCAGCTCTCCCAGTCTAGTTATGCGACGTTACCATCATTAGCTTCAATGGTTCGTAGATTGGGTAATAAGGAAAGTCTCGGTCGAAGGAGTTTGGTAGGTGCGCGCGATTAGAATCGGACATTCGATAAGCAGCTGTTGGTTGCGATACCGGAGCGGCGTCAGGCATAGTCTTATGATTTAAATATCATTTTTTTTTGGAAAAAAAATATGAGACTCTTTGATGCTAGATTGAGTCTTTGAAGCGAGTTGCGAAAGTTGAGCTAACGTCCTGGCGAGCTCTGGGTACTTCGTATTTGTTGTTGTCGTGGTCGTAGTTATTGGTGAACTTCTGTTACAGTGGGGAGGTTAAAGTTCTGTAAGAGTACATGGCTTGAGCCTATTTGCTGCCTCAAAAGATGGGGGAAAAAGATCAAACGACGGCACTACTTTATTGACAAGGCACTTGCTGAGATACAAAATGTCGTCAACTAAGAGTTCAATGACCAGTTCAAAGTGAGCTCAATCCGTGCAATAATTTATGTAGAAAGTATAAATTACGGCAGTCGGCTTTGCATTGCACAGGCGCGTTGCCGCCAGCGCCGGCAGTCGGAGTCTCTAGCTCCGACCGTCTCTCCACCCAACTCGTGGCTTCAACGTTGCATAGCTCCCTGCTTCAAAAACCGCAGACCTCTCGCTCCCGGCCACCATGTACGAGGATGCATGGTACAGCTTTGTACCAGAGGCTACCACGAAGAATGACACGAGTAGCAATGTCTCCCACGGCCATAAGCGAAACCAATCGCTTCTGCAGCAGCCCAACGTCAGTCACCTCCCCCACTGCGGGGTGTCCGAACATACACTGACGATCCATTAGGGCATGGGAAAGGACCAAAAGATATCGCAGCCTACAGGAGCAGTCATCGGAAACTCAGAAGATCTAAGCGGACCCCCGGAAGCGTCCGTACTGCGGCGCGCAGCGTCGTATGCGGATCATCGTCATGCGCAGAAAGTCGGCCATCATGAGGCCACACGAAAGAGGCAGACCGGCCGCCGGAACAGGAATTGGGAGGCATTGTTTCTCAGCACGGACGAGAAGCACACTCCGAAATTATATACGGCCGATCTACAAACCAACAAGATGCTGAACGAGCAGCTCCTTGAGGCTAGTCAGCAAGAATACCTGTAAGAGTAGCTTGTGCTCACGCGACAACATAACACTCATGCGCTTTAGATTATACCGAGACCAACTATCTCTCACGGAGAGGCATCTCGACGGATTAATAACCGATGCTAATGCCGCTCTCGAGCTCTTAGCCCAACTATCCCACTCGTTCCAATCGGTCGAAGCCCAAACATCCACGTTCCAGGCGCAATGCGAAGAGGTTCTCACAGAGCAGAAACGGCTGGAGAAGCTCGCGAATGAGGTCGGAACCGATTACTACTACTACTCATACCTCGATACTGCGACAAGACGACTCAATGCACCAGGCGCCGGCCGACTGGTCGACGACGAATCGTTTGGAGAAATGGTGGAGAATATCGACGCCTGTGTCGCATTCATGGAAGACCATGTGCGAGGCTCAGCCCCCTCACCCCGGAGCCAAAGGCTGACTTAATATCTAGGAAACATATCGCGAGCGTGACTCGTACCTTGCGCGATACAATGCGCTGCTGACCAAGTGTCTACATTTGCTGGACCACGGCTTCAGCACCAGGCTGGAAAAGGTCGCATCAGACATAGCGCGCCAATTATCGGCGACAAAATCCGAGTCAACAAAACATGCGCTCGCATATGGAAGATTCGAGGAAATGCTTAGCGACTCATACGCTCTACTACCAAACATTCATAAAGTGACCCGGCGCGTATATGACCAATACGGGCGTTTCGACAACGGAGTACGCAATTCCTCCATCTTCTCCAGCTCGACACTCAGCATGCTTCGCACATATCTCACTACTCGTGACCGTGACATAAAAATGATGACGCAGCACGATGTGGAGGAATTCCACAAGGAAATCAAGGAACTGTCCATGGAGACGGCATCACGAAACTTCATCAAGCAAACGCTGGAGCGAGTGCACAATGAAAACAGCTTATTTTTCAAGGTTTTCAATATTGAGCCCGCATGGAATAATGCTCACGATTCAGTTTTTCAATCCATCAAGACTGTGCAAACGACCATGGTCCATCCGGGAAATCTGCAACCAATGGCTACACAACTCCAGACTGCGTTCCAGACTGCTGAGATTCAGTCTGTATGCAACGTTGTCGGATGGATTGCCAGCGAATACGGCATATCAGAAAACGATGAAGACGAAGACCCGATTGCGCCGAAGCAATATAGAGAATACGCCGCCCGTCTACTTGTTGAGCACCTGTGGCCCTTTGTCGACAATTGCTTCGAGGCGGAAATCACAAAGGGAGTTACAAAGGGCGTTGTAACAGATGATGCGCTGAAGATTGGCCCGGTGGTGGATGGCGTGTCTTCGTCCAATGCATACCCGTTGGTGCAGAAGGCGGTCGACCTTTTGCGAATGTTTGACCGGGCTATGCCCAAAGAGAGATCTGTGAGTCCTCAATTGTGCAGTGACAACTAGATGCTGACCTCTTGTATAGTCGCAAAACAGCCAGGTGGTATTCCGCGTCGTGCGTGAGGCAATCCAGGTGCTGCAGCAGGCTTCATCACGCATCCAATCACAGAAGATTGCGACGGACGCAGACCTGTTCATGATCAAGAATCTGCTGATTATCAAAAATGAGCTGCTGTCGCTGGAGATTGGCGACATTCGCAGCCAGCCGCCGGCCATGCAACACTTTGGCCAGATCTGGGAGACACTCAGCCCGCAGAATCTCGTTGGCTTTGTCGGCAACATTCTGGGCGGCCAGCTGTGGTCGCGCAGCACACCGTCGGTGACGGCCAAGACGCTGACTGTCGAGGATATGAATGAGCAGCTGGACGAGCTGCTGCGGCAGTCCATCTACGGCTTCACCAAGCGCTGGGCGGGCCAGGTAAAGGATGCGGCGAGCGGCAATCCCGGTGCCCAGACCCTGGCCACGGTAGAGAGTCAGCTGCAGACGATGCTGCAAATGGCATTCAGTAACCAACCGGAGGTAATTGGAAAACTCAAGGAGGCGGTTGCGTATTATGAGCAGGACACGGCAGCGCGATCAGGAAAGCGATAGATAAAATAGAGGACTGGTAATTTGAGACAATTCGTCTCTCAATGGACGCAGCATTTGGGAGCTCAGATCCTTGCACAGCTACACAACGCATCCGAGTATGCATGGACTGTGAAAGACTAAATGTAGTCGAACTACCGAGAACGCCGCGCACGTCGTTGTCATGGCATCACAGTCATGAGGTGACATTGGCTTGGCCGTGAAGGACTTCTGAAAGGCTGAAAACTCGGTTGGTCGATCCCATTCTCGGGCCATTTCAATACGCCATCAAGTGGACCACAGCCTCGTCTTACGCATTGCATCGCTCAATTTCCGCTTTCAGCTGGCCGGCGCAGGTGAACCAATTCCTCTTGAACAAGCAACCCCGCAAGAAATTGTCCTCCAACAACCGTCCAACAACCGCTCTCATCATCTTACCTTTCCCTACGAGGCTTGTGAAAATTCAGGAAACCAAACCTCTTACCTTGTCACCTGGAGCAAGAGCCGGCCTGCAGAGATGACGTCGAATGAAGGCGCCTCTCCCCTCCGCACTTATAGAGGCAACTGCCACTGCGGGGCATTTGTCTACGAGGCAGAGCTGCCCGAGATCACGGCCGCTTCCGAGTGTCCGTGCAGCATCTGCCGGAAAAAGGGCTACCTCTTTGTGGGCACCAACTCCGAGACGCACTTCACCGTGGTCAAGGGCTCGCTGGAGAGCCTGTCCGACTACACGTTTGGGACCAAGGTGCTGCACCACAAGGTAAAATGCGTTGCGGGGAGAAGGGCGTTGTGAGGAATCACTTACTTGGCTGCTAACGGGCATAGTTTTGTTCTCATTGCGGAACGGCGGTTCTGGCGACCGTTCCGACAGTACAAGCGCCGGGAAAGGATATTTATCTGAATGTAGGTGTTGTCTGGTGTCGTGGAGGTGAGTAAGCTGACGGTAGCAGGTTCACGCCATTCAAGGCATCAATACTTGGACACTCAAACGTACACCGTAAGTGTCGGTTTTACATGATATTTTACGACTACAGATTCCCCAAAGTTCTGAACAATCTTTAGCGTCGACGGAACCAAGATTGGAAACCCTTACGAAGAGCCCAAGCATACCGGGCCCCTGCCGGCCGTCGAAATTGAAGGCGGGCAGCTCTACACGGGCAGCTGCCACTGTGGCAAGCTCACCATTGCCGCCGTGCTCAAAACGCTCGAAGACGACCAAGACTCTGGCATAGTTGAATGCAACTGCAGCATCTGCGAGCGTGTACGCCCCATCACCATCCCTCCGCACCTGATCCCCCCCGGACCTCTACTAACAATCTTTTCCTCACCAGAATGCCTATCTGTGGGTGTACCCCAAGACCGAGCAGGTGGTGCTGTCAGGCAGGGAACAGGATATCGCGCGGTACCGCTTCAACCACGAGGTGCTGGCCAAGCCGTTTTGCAGGACGTGCGGCGTCAGCATGAGCAATCCGGTCAACGCGCAGACGACGGCCGACGAGGCGGCCGCCAGGATGCCGGACGCGGACGCGGCGCAGCGGGACAAGGTGCGTCGAAGCATGGAGCGGCACCGCAGCATACACCCGGTGAATGTGCGGACGCTGCATGGCGTGGACCTGGGCAGGCTGCGTGTGAAGAGGCTGGACGGGGCGAAGTTGATTGCGCCGCCGTACGTGAATCCGTAGATCTTGGTGGGGGGAAGATGATGAAGTGGGCGGGATTTGGACGAGTTTCGAAAGGCATGGCGATGGAGTTGTGTTGATGTGAATGGGGCGCGCGATTGCGGCTGTGAGGGCGTCGGAGCGGGAGTCAAAGTAGTAAGATTATTAACCATTGGAATTATTACATGACGAGAATGTTAAAAAACGCGACTGTGATACCATGTCCTAGAAAAGCTTAGAAGCAATGGCAAACAAAGAAAAGGAAAATCTGCGGCGGGATCAAGAGGCCACGGCTATCGGCGGTCAGCGGAGAGACAGATGACGAAAATGGCTGGGTCGACCACCGAGATGCCGCTTCTAACAATGCCCACTGTAAGTTGAACCCAGCGGACCTCTTCCCCTGTACCTATAATGGACAGGGCCCAGCCGCGGGGAACCTGGAGGGCGCTACAGCGGAAAAAACAAGCGCTGTGGGTTTTTTGCTGTGGGCAGCGTCAAGTGGGTCTGGCTCTTTTTCATTGACAAACGTAATTGACCCCAGCCTGCTAACTAGAAACCCGTTTGTCATGACCGCTGCCGAGCACGACATCGGACCTCTTGTGCCCATCGGCCCGTCGCCGCCCCTCTAACCTGTTCCTCTCGTCTCTACTCCGTACAGAAACTTTTTTCTCCCTTGGGTTTTCCTCGTGCCATTGACTTTTTTTCTTTCCCAAGCAGCGTCGTCGCAACTGTTTCTTTTTCATACATTGTACTCTTTAACCACCCTCAATTGACCACTTCTCGGCCCCAATCACACGCCCTCCCACCACCGGAGCAAACACCCGACAGCCACTCCGAAGCCCAAACACACCACCACCACCATGGGCGCGCCCATTGTCGAGCTCGAACCTGCCCAAGGCCCCTCCCAGGCCGTCAAGGACCTCTTCTCCGGCGCCGTCGGCGGCATCGCGCAGGTCCTCATCGGCCAGCCCTTTGACATTGTCAAGGTGCGCCTGCAAACCACGACGCAGTACCGCGGGGCCCTCGACGCCGCCGCCTCCATCTACCGCCACGAGGGCGCCCTCGCCTTCTACAAGGGCACCCTGACGCCGCTCATCGGCATCGGCGCCTGCGTCTCGGTCCAATTCGCCGCCTTTCACGCCGCCCGCCGCTGGTTCGAGCAGCGCAGCGGCACCCGCCCGGGGGAGCGCCTCGCCTACTCGCAGTACTACGCCGCCGGTGCGTTTGCCGGCGTCGCCAACACGGTGCTCTCCAGCCCGATTGAGCATATCCGCATCCGCCTGCAGAGCCAGCCGCACGGCGCGGGCCGGCTGTACAGCGGGCCGGTCGACTGCGTGCGCAAAATCACCGGCGAGGCCGGCGTGTTGGGCGGCCTCTACCGCGGCACCTCGGTCACGCTGCTGCGCGAGGCGACGGCCTACGGCGCGTGGTTCACCGCGTTTGAGTGGATGATGAACGCCGACGCCCGCCGCACGGGCGTCGACCGCAAGGACGTGCCCGGCTGGAAGGTGGCCTTGTACGGCGGCCTCGCTGGCGAGTGCCTCTGGCTCGCCTCGTACCCCTTTGACGTGGTCAAGAGCAAGATGCAGACCGACGGCTTTGGCAAGCGCCAGCAGTTCAAGTCGATGCGAGACTGCTTCGCCGCGACGTATAGGGCTGGCGGGCTCGCCGGCTTCTGGAAGGGCATTGGGCCGACGCTGCTGCGTGCCATGCCCGTCAGCGCGGGCACATTTGCGGTGGTTGAGATGACGATGCGCGCTCTCAGCTAACGATGCTGTTTGCGATCTCTCTCTTTTCATGGTTCTCTTTTTAAAATTTGGATGGCTTCCATCCGATTTTCGTGTTTGTGGGATTTATTCGGGCTCTGTTATATCCTCTCGAGTTGCTTCGCGCAGCCGAGACTTGCGAGCATTCATCACCGGCGCAACAGGTTAAACAAAATCAAAATAAACGTAACCATGAAACGGCTGGTCGTCCCCTTTTGTCTAATTCATGCAAGATTTCAATCGCTTATATAGAGAAATCTCAAATCTTTATACATTTACCCCACGGCCATTCTCCCCGCCCCGTAAATATCGTCCATGTCCTCAAGCCGATCATTGCTCGTCTCTGGCGACGCACTCCCGCTACCACCCCGTGTTCTCGTTATTCTCAACCCGTCGCTGCAGCACCTGGCGCGCATTCGCCGGCGTCAGGCTCTGCAGCTGCATCTCCTCCAGCAGCGCCCTCGCTGCGTCATTGTCCGTAAACGCGCGCTCGCTGGCCTGCCCGAGCGTCACGCCGCCCCCGCTGATCTCGTCCGGCAGCGCGATGGGCAGCCGCAGCAGCTCCATGGCCTCGCGGAGCTCTTCCAGCGCTGACGAGCCTCCCGGCAGATGCCGCTCAATGACAGCGGCGAGGGCTTGGCCGTCGTGCGCAAACTGGATGGCGCCGAGCGTCGTGAACTGGTGCTTCATGAGGACACCATTCCAGAGCAGGTCCTGGAGCTTGTCGAGGGCGCCGTGCCACACCCGGCGGTACGAGGCGCCGGAGAGGGCGCGGTGCAGAAAGTCAAAGCTTTCCTTGAGTTTTGAGAGCGGGAGGTCCAGTTCAGCGGTGATTGATAATTGCGATGGATCTTTGGGCGCGAGGTTAGCAATTACAGGTAAAGCGCTCCTGGCCAGTACATACCCAATGTGTCGGCATCGCCGATTGTCGTCCACTGCGGCCGTTGTGTGTAGGCGCGAAACGCCTTTGACTGCGCGTCCGCGAGCGTCGACACCAAAATATCTTCGGCAGCCTTGCGACGGCTGCTGTACGCCGAAATAGTCTCGTCAAAGATGGCGCCGTTGTGGCCCGAAGAGCTGGTAATGTCCTGTTCTCCTTCCAACTCGCTGCTGTTGCCCGATCCAGACGCTGTCTGCAGTTCATCCCAGAGCTCGGTAAAGAACTACATCTGTCAGTATGGGAGCAGGCGCTACTGCAGTACAACACATACCTCTTCGTCGCCCCATTCCGTCAGAGCATTCACAATGTGATCTGCGCTACCAATAACCTTGCACAGCGTCTCGAGAGCACCCAGCCCCTCCAGTGCAGCGAGTTGCTCTTTTGTCGTGCCGTGCAGCGTACGACCCAACGCCGACGTCATGGACTGGTATGCCTCGAGCGACCCCTTAAGCCGCTCGTGATAGCCATCCAAAATGTCCAGCTGAATGCGCGTCAAAAATCGCACCTTGTGTTTTAACGAGCGCAGTCGCTCGTATTTGGTCGTAATGGTGCGCAGCAGATCCGCCACGCGCACCGCCGCAAACGTCGGCTTCATCTTGCCCGCCACGGCGTAGTCGTAGTCAATCTTACGCGCGTCTGGCGCCTCCAGAATCGTCTCAAATCGTTCGAGGGCAAATTTGCGCTCTGCTTCGAACCAGACCTCAAAGTGGTCGACGAGAACCTCGGTCGTGAGCCCTGACCATCCATTTTCCGCGTCGCCGCCGTCGTAGCTGAAACGCGACCGGATCGTATCGTCAAAATTGGTGAGCTGGCCGATAAAAGTGCTCAAGAATGGCGTGTTTCCAACGGCTTCTTTTGCGACGGCGTGAACCTTTTCTCGCATCACCATCAGCATGGACGTGATTAGCGCGCAAACGGGATCGGCATAGACAGTCTTTTCCGCCACGGGGGTATCGTGAAATTTGGCGGCTAGTACAGGTGCCAGGTTATCGTGGAAGAAATCCTCCCACCTTTCAATTATTGACAGAAACCAGGGGAAGCAGTGGCTGCCCATGGACTGGGGTTTGCTCGTCGGCTTGTCGCTCAAGAAATGGAAACGGAACTCTGCCACAAAAATGTGCGCCATGACATCCACCGGCAGCAGCGGCACCACTTCTGGGCTGTGAATAATCTCGGGCATCTGAATGTCGACCAGCTTCTCAATACACACAATCCACTCGTCGTCCATCTCCGACTGCGGGTCGACCCGCGGCCAGCCGCGCTTTTTGAGTACGGCTTCCAGCTCGTCCGACATAATCTTTTTCATCTCCGCCCATAGCTTTTCCGTCACGGCCTCGACGTGGTCCACGAGGTGCAGCTCCTCGCTACCAGGGAGGCCGCGCAGCTTGAGCGCCAGCTCCTTCAACTGCGCATACGGCTCCAGCGCAGCCTTGGGACTGCCGGGCAGGTGTACCGTGGCCTCGCCGCGCAGCCGTTCGACATCCTGCAGCAGCACGAGATATTTCCGCGCCAGCTCGACGGCCTTGCGCTTCTGCATCGGCCGCTGCAGACGGGCAATGGCCTCTGCGGGCGCATCCGACGCCACGGTCGCGCGCACGCGCTCGTCGATATCGACCTGGAGCGCGCGGAATTCGGCGATGCGCTCCTGGATCAGGCCATAGCGATCGTCGGTCGTGCGGCGCGCAAGGTCAAGCTCCCGCACCGCGGCGTCGAGCTGCGCCTCGAGCTGCGTGCGCTGCAGGTCGACTGTATCAAGCAGCGCGTCCAGAGCATCGAGGTCGGCGGCCGACTGCAGCTTATCCTCGAGGTAGTCTTCGACCCGCGCGTCGAGGGCGCTCTCGGGCGGTTGCGGTCCGATAGTAGCCATCTTGTCATTACTGGCCGGCGTTTGGGTGGTGGGATGGTGCTGGCAGATGTCACTGCTGACTTGGCCAAATCTAATCGATAACAGTGGGCGAAGCTCTCCACATGCGTTACGTACGGTGTAAGTGCGGCCATGCAACCAAGCCGACTCGGAATCAATATTTTGATTGAATATACTGGGAATATGCGGTATCGAATTGTAACAATCGTCTTGAATCCTCCTGTATTGAGAATGTATCTTGGATTCTCTGCATATTCTATTGGCTTGCTTGCGTGGTGTTGTAATACCACGGACTATTGGTTTAATCTGGGCCAGCTGTACCATAAAGTGGTCTTCAAGTTTTGGCGTAGAGGAAAAGCGATAGAAATATGAATATCAAAGTGGATTAAATTCCTTTATGATTGTCGTGTCGCTCTGTTCCATTCTTCTTATTCCAAGGCCTGCTGGCCACTGATAGCCATGAGCCTCTCGTCCGCAAGCTTTTTGCCTGAATAGAACTTGCATGACGGGGAAATAACCCGGAGGCTTTCTCCATCTATTGTCTTTCTCATATTGCAAACAGGTGTGATCTTCTGGGGTGGTGTCGAAGTATCAATCTGAACCATGTCGTTTCTGACGGCAGCGTCCGGTTTGTATCAAATGCCGGTTCCGTGCTGTGTGCGTTGGAAGCAGGCTGGTTTGTTGGACAGGTTGGAAAGGTCATGATGCTAATATCTCAATGGTGGTAGTGAATGCGTGACGGTCTTTCTTTCGCATGATTTAGACAGAGCTTGTAGATTCAATTCTATACTTGCAATACAGCGCCTTTTCAAGGTACGAAGCGACGATGATGCCGTGGATCTTGTTCTGACCGCCGTCATAGCGTCTACACCAGCAGGACAGCATGTTTCTGCTTAGCGAACACGCTACGGTCTCGGTCTGTGCTGCTGGCGCTGTCGATGTGGTAGCAGCGGTGCAGCGGTAGCATTCTGCGATCTATGGTTTTTGTAGCGGGAAACTCTAAATTTTGTTCGCGTGATGACGAAGGCGCCAGACTGTGTGCAGCTCTGTCGACGTGACGCAGACAGACGATGGCCAACACTGCAGCCGGTTTTAGTGCGACTCAGCAGATGTACTGGCAAGAGGGACTATATTGCACCAGCGATACTAGAACTTGCGTAGCTGATCAGTATGTGAGGGTAGAGACCGCATCCTTGACGCTTCTGAGATGTTTTTCGTGTTTCGAGAGGCGAGCTTCAGGGTATGCGCTCGTGAGGCCGTGGCCATCGCCCAGCCAACGCACAGCCTCAGATGGCAGCAGCACGCAGGCCATTCAGCTTTTCCCAGACCACCTGGAACCTTGAATAATCTCATCAGGCCGTGGAGCATGAAAAGCATCACTGACATGTCCTTTCCAACGCCCGTGGCTCAGTCGCCTACCAGGAAGATTTTCTAGCACCCGGCGTGGCATCGATAGGGCGGCGTCATTTACCGATGGATGCAACCTGTCAGGAACAAGTCCTGATCAACCAGTCGTGCCAGTCCACGGAGAAACAGCTTCCCCCACTGTAAATAGTTAGCTTTTGCATGGCCGATCCGAAAAAAGAAGCCCTGTGGTGTGCACTCGGAGAAGAGGAAAAGAAAGACGTCTGATCCTGGGCCCAACAAACGCCCGCCACTCCCGAATCAAGCGGGCCCCACTTGCGGACGACATCACCCCTGGTTGCCCCGCCAACAGTGCCGTAACCAAGTAAATAGCAGCATGCACGCCTTGGACTTGGACGGAAAGTGCGGTGGCTGGGCCAACCATCAGGCACCGTTGGCGACGGCATTATTCGCAAGGTTGGGTGTAACCAGCCAGTGACAGGCACACACTTTGATCTTCATTTCCCTGCCTCTTTCTTTTCTTTGCAAAGAAAACCAGCCATCGACTTTTTTTTTGAACCAGTAAAGCAGCCGAGAAACCCTTAACATTGTTCAGAGGAAAGTTGCATTCCAAAATCAAACACACACACACACACACACACACACACAAAACCCACCCGAGAAAAGAAGACATCCTTCCCGCATTCCTCCCGAATTCGTGTACACCTTGTCGTCTAAAAGAAAACGGTCTAGATATACTTCGAGAAGAATCCTTCGTCTTGGCCGCGCATTCCAGACAACGACCGACCCCGCCGCCGTCTTCGAGATTGACCGTTATCCGCTCTTGCTACCAAAGTCGCCGCCGTCGCTGATTCTGGGGCCGCATTCCGATCCCCTCATCGCCGTCGCTCGTCCTGTTTGAAAAAGGCAACTCGACGGTCGAAGCGAGACACGGGCTGGAGACCAGCACCGGGCACACTGAGTCCCCGACAACACGGCGCTTGAACGGACTTCACAACCTCGTTCTTACTCCCGAAATTACAGAGCGCCTTTGTCTGAGAAAGGCCACCCCCTTCCGGTTGGAGGAGAGCAGTTCTCCTCGTGAGCTTTGCCGCTCCCACGAGCTTTGGATCCCCATCGAGGGATTCCCAACAGGACCGCCAATCCAACCACCCAGCACACAGCCATCGGGCACATAACCGCCCACGATGCCTCGCTTCCAGGTGGGATGGACCCGGTACATCCCCTTTCTGGGGTACCACCACGTGCTGATGATTCTCATCGCCATTGCCATTATCCTGCTCTCGCTGCTACTCGCCGGCTGCTCATCGTCGTCGCCCCTCATCCCCAACATCTTTCTCCTCTCCCTCTACTACAAGAGCTACGAGGCCACGCCGGACACGGCGCAGGTCTACTACAATGTGCATTCCGCCCTCGCCAACATTGCCGGCGGCGCCACGCTGCAGGCCCGCGTCGGATACTTTGGTATCTGCGTCAACCCCGACGGCGGCTCGTGGCTGTGCAGCAACAATGCGACAGCTCTGGCGCGGCAGGTCAGTCAGGACCAGGATCCGCTGAATCTGATTTGGCTGGCGGCGCAGTTTAAAGACATGATTGTCTTTCCCTACCTAATGTATGTCGAGATCCCCCCCTCATCAAACACACCCAAAAGCCACTAACATGTTTATTCAGAATCATTGCCATCATCTTTGCCTTTCTCTGCGTTCTTCTCCTCGCCACCTTTCCCTCGTGGTACGAGGAGGAAGACTCAGAAGGCTCTGAGCGCGTCGTCCGCGCCATTCCCTCGCGAGCCGTCTCCCAAGTCTCGCTCGCCATCATATTCATCGCCAGCATCTTTGTGCTCGTCTCGGTACTGTGGCAACATACGGCTTCAGTTGCTGCCTCCGTCATTGCCCAAGATTTCGCCAACGGCGTTGTCAAATCAGGCGTCGGCACCTCGGCCATGGTGCTCGGCTGGTTCTCGTTTGCGCTGCTCATCATTGTCACGATTGGTCTCATTGTCACGATATTAACAATTAGCGTCGTACATCAACTGGTGTAACCCTTCGCTTCTTTTTTTTCGTTGATATGATTTTTTATGCGAAATGATGAAAGTTTTTTTCCTTTACAATACATATTGAGACCATGTACAAAGAACCACAGAAAAGAAGGAAACCAGCGACAAACACTAGGGTCATGTACATCTTTGAGCTTGAACAAATACACAACCCAGATGGATGGCGATTTTTGGGAAATTGGCACAACGCATCAGCACTGGAGTTGGTTTTATATACCTTGCTTCTTCTTTCCCCCCCTGTTTCCCCCGCACCGTTTATCAATACCTTTGCTCTTGTTGTTTTGAAAATTGGTACTGGACGAGGAGGAGCAAACACCAAAATTGTGGGCATGTTTTGAACAAATGAAGAGAGAGATGAAGTATAATGGATCGAATGTGAATAGATGATGTGAGATTTAGCCAGTCGTTGGGATCAAGTCCCCTCACAATGAAATATTGTCTGGCTGCCTAATTGCCGTTGTCTTGGATATGCTTGTGACGATTGTCATCATTACTTGCTCAACGTATTAATCAGTGTGACACATCACTTATGCAGAATCAGAAATGTTGAGAAATCGTAAATAATCAATGGCTGCGAGAGTTGACACCCACAGACAGCAACGCCCAACACCTGTAATAATCACCAATAAAATGCACGCCATGTACAGTTTTAGATGTGTCCCATTTCCCGCTTGCACCCCCCCTTTCTCATCGCGTGGCCATCACCACGGGCACGACGCCAGCTTTACGTTGGACGTCGGAACGGATGCGCTTCTGTGTTGAGAACCCATTCGTCCAGGCTAATAACATCAGGCCCGGCATAGAGCATGTAATAGTACTTGAGCGTCTCGGCAATCCAGAAACTTTCCATGGCGTCGTCCATGGGCGGCTTCTCAACCATGACGTCAGAGACGGCTGTATTGGCCAGATCTGTTTCAGTAGCGGCCATCGTCGCCTCGAACATGGTCCAGCCCTTGTCCATCCATGAAGAGTCTCCGGTGATACGGTACATGTACCATACGGATTCGATGGCTTCCGGGCTGCGAGGCGTTAGTATCGGATTGTTCCAATAACGATGAATGGGCACATACCGCAGAATATAGCTTCTATACATGACCCGGGAAAAGCCAACTGGAAGCCCAGTGGAAGCAAGATAGGACTCGACGTATTCCTCATGACTTTCTGGGCGATCAGGGATATTACTGTCACCAGATTTGGCGGTGGTACCGTACTGCAGCTCCCACTCGCTAACCTTCGAGTCGCGAAACGCTTTGTTGGAGTCGAGTTCCTCATACCACTTGGCCTTGTCGAACTTGCACTGCTCCAGCGAGGGACACGGCATCATGATGGCGGCTTCAGGCATAAGGCCACTCGGTGTCTTGTGATAAGCCCAGACGCATCCATCCGTCAGACGCTTAGCGGTATCCAGATCCTGTGGACGATCAAAGACTTTTGCGCCGAGACCGTACATGCCGCCAATGAAGCAGGTAAGATGCGTCGCCTCGTACTCGACACTAATATCGCGGCTGGGGTCACCTTGGGTCCTGACTTTGGCTGGAAAGTAGATATCCCATTCCGTCTCATTAATCATCGGTCGATACATTAGCCATTCGTCAACAGCGTCAACGGTGTTTTCATGGAGCTTTCGATACTTGGGCTCCAATCCACCAAGAAGTAAATACTCCTACCAAACGTCAGAGGACGGTCAACATACAGTCAATGCAAAAGCTTACTTTGGGAAAGTATTCGTAAGCAGAATCTTGCGATCCTCCCATGGAAAAGGATTGCGAGAACGACGACGCTGGGGCCAGACTGTCACCGCTGGCATCGACGTTCTCGGGAAAGAGGCCAGGAATCGCAGCTTTACCATCTGCCTGAAACTTGACGAGCGCATTTGTGATGCGATCAATGGCATCATAATACTTGTTCTCCTTGGTCAATTGGGCCAAGCGAGTAAACTCCATGGACAGAGTGGCAAGCTCGGCGATGCCCACCCTGCCAGCCTTGTGGGGTTTCGATACATGTTGCGGCTGCCAACGATAGTAGAGCAACGGCATGCGGTTGGGAGTGTCGAAAACACCATAGAGAACCTCGGCGAGCTCAACAGCTTTGTCAAGGAGAACCGGGTACTCTCCCTTGTGGCCACCACTCACGTCAAAGGCGGAAAGCAAACCGCCGAGGTAGCGGATGGTGGTTTCAAATACAAGAATATCGGACTTTTCGCTAAAGGTAAAGTCAATGCTGGCAACACCATTTTTGACGGCATCGTCGAATTCATCCCTGAGGCCAGCGATCCAGAGAGTATCAAGCGAGTCAACGAGAGTGGCGGCCCAGCCGCAGAAGGGGTCCTTGAAGGAGCCGGAAATGGGTCGCAGTTCATCGTGCATCCAAGCATTCTTGCGGTACGATTTCCAAGATTTAGAAATGGCAGCCTTGACTTTGACCAGACGAGCTTCGCGCTTAGTCTTATCCGCGGCAGACTCTGGCTTAAAGGCATGCTGAATCTTGGGAATAGACTTTGGTTTGCCCGTGGGCAAAGGCACCATGGACTCTGTCGGCACAGGATAGCTTTGGGTAAAGGACTTCCAATGAATTCGAGTATCCGAGCCCGAAGCTGCAGCCGCAGCGGCCGGTTTTGTGGTGGCGGGAGCCTTGGTAACGGGGCCAGCAGCATCCTCCTTTGCCTTGGTCGCAGGGCTGGCAGCGACAGGGCTGGCGCTCAGTTTGGCCCTAGGTGCCTCCGGAGGGGTCACCGTTGGCCGTTTTTTCGGTGGTAATGAGGAATCATCTTTGAAGCCGTGCTGAACATAATCGGCACCAGAAAGGGGCTTTTCGGCTTCGGCATTGTGCTTCTGGAGGTCGGCCTGTACGGGCGACCTGGATCCGGCTTGCTGCTGAGGCGGCTCCTGAGGCGCCGTGCTGTCCAGACCCGGGTGGACAGCCTTCCCGGGCGGAGCGCGCGTGTCGGGCAAGGGGTGCAGCGTTGTGTCCCACGAGTTCTGTACTACGTGGTAGAGCATGGTGAGGAGGATGATGGCGACCAAAATAAACAGTCTGTATCTTCGTCTAGCCATGGTGGGTGCTGTGGTGTTATGCTGGATGATGGCCGGCTCGGCGTGGCGGAATGCGACTGAGAGTTGAGAGCTGATGCGATATTGATCGGATTCGGGCCAATACAAGTCGTCGAGAGTCTTGAGGTTCAGTCGTTGACCATTGTTTTCGAGTTTGTCGTCGGGTGGGCGGAAGATGGGACTGTCTGCGGGGGAAGCTCGCGACCAGGACAAGCTTCAGCGAGCTGATGGGAAGATGATGAGGAGACGAGTAGAAGTAGCAAGGCAGATGAAAAAGAGAATAAAAAGATGGGGAGTACTGTTGAAGGAATTCAATTCAAAGGATGAAGCAATGAGAAAAAAGAAATCTTCCACGCCAAGTGAATTGATTGACCAGCGTTGTAGATGCAAGCCGCAAGAAGGTCGAACGAGCGGTCCATGCTGGTCAGTGATCTGTCTACTCGGAACACGAGTCGCAGGTAGTTAGGTAGTTAGGTGCAGCGATATTCATTCCAACTTTCAAGTCAGCAGACAAATGCGACAAGGCAAGTGGGCTGCCAGTCGATTCATTAGGCTGCCAGTCGTAACTAGGGGTCCAGCTAGCCCTTGTAGACACTGTGGCCCATCACAGCCACACTGACAATTCAAAACCTCTAGAAGGGTACATACCTTGATACTAGGAGTTGCTAAATAACCCTAGTATCTGTCCTTAAATCCATCATCCCATCCCAGCGCTTCTAGCACTGACTAGGTAGGTACCTAGCAGGCAAGCCACCCCGTGGCTGGCTGCCAGGAGTGGATTCTTTCGGCGCGATTCAGCCTACCGTAATAAAATCCTCTGGCCTTGTGGGGCGCTTGGTTGGGGAGCTTTCTAGCGGGCTGCTGCCCGGACTAGGTTATTTTCGCGACCACCAAAGCCCCTGGAATTAGTGGGACGCTGCTGGCCTTGATTTGACAACACGTTGCCCGGTCTATGAGGACAAGGGCCGAAACATAAAAAAGCGAGCATGGTCAAGCAACATCAGTAGAAGAGAAAAAAGGCAGCAAAGGACCATAGTGGAATCAAAGAATGATATCTTCTTAATCTGCCCCTACCTCAGCCACAATCCTCTCCTCGTAATAACTCGAGCAAAGCCCCACTATCAAAGTCTTGGCCACCCTTCACCCCACCCCACAGCGAAACACACATTGGCAACACATCCTGTCGCATGGTCTATTTCCATCCGTCAAGGCTTCATCACCACTCTGTGTATTACTTTTACTGGAAAAATCCCCATCTCCTTCACTGAATGGTATACACACTATATGTACAACGCTAATTTCAATACAATAACCCAAAAAAATGAATAAAGAAAAAGAACCCGTCCTTATGGATATACTTCCCCATCGCCTCTCCTCCCCCATCACGATTTGTAAGAGTCTTTAATTTTAAAATACAGTTCCGTCTCGTAAAAATTGTAGCTCGGGTCCCATTCGCAGAAAGGATGCTGCGATAACATCACCTCGGCCGTCGGTCTTTCACCAGGGTTCCTGCGTCGCATCAGTTAGCTGCCATCATCACCCACAATTAACCACCCAACTTACACTTGGAAACAATCCGCCATGAACGCCACCGCCAGCGGCGGGATCAACTCTTCCACATCCTCGGGAATTGGCGGCACCTCTCCATTCGCAATCTTGTAAATCGCCCCCACTGCCTCCTCCTTACTCCACGGCCGACGGCCAGCAAACATCTCCAGCACAACGCACCCAAGACTCCAAATGTCTACCTTGGCGCTGTACCCTTCGCCTTGCGATCGAATCACTTCTGGCGCCATCCAAAACACCGAGCCCTGCATATTATTGGTCTTGTCGTTGCCGTAAATGTTGTCCGTCTTCTTCGAGATGCCAAAGTCGCTAATCTTGCACGTGCCGTCCAAGTCAAGCAGAATATTGTCCGCCTTGAGATCTCGGTGTAGGATACCCTCCCGGTGCAGATACGCCAGTCCCGACAAAGTCTGACGCGTCAGTGACGACACTACCGATTCTTCGAATCGTCCATGCTTCCGTAGACACGACCCGATACTGCCACCAGAAATGTACTCGAGAAAGATGCTGATACTCGTTTCCTTGCGCTCGCATCCTAGGTATTGCACAATGTTGATATGGTCCAGGTGTTGCATAGTGTCGATCTCCTGGTCTAGCGCCGCAACCATTTCTCGCATCTTGTTTTTGTCGCCACCAGCTGCCTTTGCATTCACCTCGACCTCCTTGACCGCCAAAAACTCTCCAGTCGTGGCATTCATACCCAAATACACCCGACCATAGGTGCCCTTGCCAATCAGCTGACCCTTGAACCAGCGGAATGTTGTCTGTCGCTTAAGCCCCGTTTCCAGTCCACCAATATTGGGCATCGCCACGCTGCCGCGCTGGTCAGGCCGGATCTGCACGATGTTGGCATTAAACATCTTGGTGCTCTTCCGTCGCATCAAGTTGGAGTTGCTTTTGCTTGCGCTTTGTGACATTGTAGTGAACCGCTTGTTAGCTTCATGTGCACCACGCGCCACTTCTCGGATGGACTTCATTCTACCAAGTCCGCCTGATCGTTTAAGGCTTCTAGACCCTCCACCGTGTGCAGACATCGGTCGGTCAGACGCCTTGAGCGTCGATTCGTCAGATCCGAGCGTGTCTGCTTCTCCATAAAGTGATGGCTGTCTTGAAGGTGGGATTGCCGCTGGCATATTGGAAGTATCCTCGCGAGGGGAATTGTTCGACGCGCTGCGCTGGTGCCCCGCAGCGTCAGTCTCGTTGACAATAGGCGAAGCGGTCAAATTGTTCCCTGCGCTGTCCTCCAGCACAGGCTCATCAAGATCCAAGTTCGGAAAGAAATCGTCAAGGTTGTTCAACAGATCATCCGTAGGGGGACGATTGGCCCACACATCCTTTTCGATAAACGACTTACGCCGAGACACTTTATCATCGGCATCAAAATTGCTCGATCCAGGCGTTGTAGGTGTGCGTCGTGAGCTCATGGTGCTTCGGCCATCGTCTAGGCTTTCAGTAGTCGTGCTTGCCTGAGGCGACTGAAACGACACGGATACAACCTTGCTCTTGGGCCGCTGTGTATTGACAATGATGCTCGGTCGCTTGCTACTAGCTCCAGCCTTGGCCTTGGCCTTGTCTTTGTCACGCCCAGCAAGGGGTATTTGGAAGAGTCCATCATCTGAGTCGTCACTGTCATCATTGGTCGGGATGGCGCGCTTTGTTGCCGTCGGCGTCGCAAAGCTGACTTCTGAGCCCTTGCGAGAAATAGCATTGCTGCCTGGTTGAGAGTGATGAGGTGCAGAGTCAAAGTCAAACCGCTTCGGCATGAGAGTGCTTGGACTCAGTTCCGACGATGATGGTGGTTGCACCCCTACTGCGTGTCGTTGATCATTAGCGTGGGCGGTCTTTGGCACTGCAACGAGGGTACCGCCGGGTGAGTAGTCAGGCACAGCAAATGACATATTGCCAGGGCTCCAGGTCAAATTACGCGCGCCGCCACTGGCCCGAGCTCCCCCTAGGCCTGATTCCTTGACAAGACCGATTGGCGAACCCTTCTTACCTGAGCGTTGAAGACCGCCAGCAGAGCTGCTCGACTGCAAGTTTGCCATGCTGGAAACAGAGCGTGGACCGTTGGCGCTTGACTGCCCGACAGCACCCATGCGGCGGCCGATTCCTGCCAAAGCGCTACCGATGCCTTCGGATCCATCCAGTGGTTGTCCGCTAGCCTGGCGGCTCTTCAATCCATCCGGACCGTCGGTGCTAGAGGTAACCAGGCGCCTTGGGCTGGGGAACCCGTCCAAACCTGCAGCAGAACTACGCTTGGCGTGTCCAGGCTTTTTAAGGGAATTGGCCTTGAGCAGTGTGGCTGAAGGGTCGCTCGGTGGTGCAGGTGGTTTCCTCTGGGGAAATAGGTGCTCAGATGGCTTCCTGTCCTCAAATGGAGAGTCTCGGGGTTGGTCGAAATCGACATTTCGTCCAACAATGCCAAATCCAGTCCCTAGCTCCGGAGTATTGGGGGTACTGCCTTTCTTGTTGGCCTGTTTTCGCTTCTCCAGATATTCGCGCTGTTTCCGCTCCATTTCGGCCCGGTACTCGCTCGCCTCTTGCGCAAGTGTTTTTTCGTCCACTCTACTCTCCGATGTGGTGTTGGATCTCGCTGTCGGTGGCGATGAAATAGATCGCTGTCGAGACCCGTTAAGTTTCGCGTACGCTTCCTCGTCCATGCCAGGCGGTAAGTGATTCGATGACAGTGGGCCAGTTTCAGTTCCTGTATTGTTATTATTGCTTCCATTGAGATCCACGAAGAATTTCAAAGTTGTTGATTGTTTTGGCTGCGCTTCTTTGAAAGAGACAATCTGCTCGTCCATCAACTCTTCTTTGTGTCCAAACTGCCCAAGCTCCGTTGCAAATAGTCTGGCATTTCCAGAGTCGTTTATACCCAGGCTCAAGCATATTGCTCGCTTGATCTCCGAAGCTGAGTCGGCAGGGGTAATATCGCACATTCGAAAGTTCCACGAGTCAAAAGTTGCTAGCACGAATACCCGGGCGGATTTTGTTGGGCTGCTGTTCTCGAGGTTTAGATCACCGGCATGCGCTTCACGAATACCTAGCGATGTAGTCTTCGGGACACTGTTGAGCAAGTGCGGATATTCTCCTTCATCCGGAGACGGTATTGCGCCCTCATCACGCTGCTTTTTCTTTCGATGCATGAAACTGAGAAAGCTCTTGGAATCTTTTCCCGAGCCAGGCTCCGTACCGGCAGAACGATCCCCAGATTCGTGAGGTGAGTGGCTGGAACGGCTGTCCAGCGTACGGCTGGCGACAATGTCTCCAATACTCATCTCTCGACTGAACATACTTGCCGCATCAGCAGGGACGCCGGACCCATAGATAGCAGCATTGGAAGATAGAGAATCTGTGCTGTGTCTAGAGCGGTGGCCGAATTTGGCAGAGTTGGGAGACGCGGACATGGGCGCAGACGTAAACACCTTCTGCTGTGGAACGGGACTTCCATTTGCAGTTGGACTGTCGGAGCGTTGCGCTGTGCCACGATAAAGTGCCCCTTCGCTTATTGTGTTCTTCATAACCGAAGCCCCGGGCCGCCCTGTGTCGCCTTCCGACAGTTTGAGCGCAAGCCGGTGACCGCCATCCGAGCTGGACATTGTCCCAGTATTCAGTGTGGGCATTGTGGTTGCCCTTGTTTGCGAAAATCGTCTAGCAGCAAAGCCCGGGCCGGGGGCGTTGAGAGGGGTCTGAGGAAGATTGTCAGTATCATGAAAATTGAGTTAAGCGCAGTCGAGATGATGCATACGTTTGGGGAATCAGACGGTTCGGTACCCGCGCTTGCGATGGTGGCGCTTTGCCCGCTGTTGGTAGAGTCTTGTCGGCCGTGGGATTTTGACGACTCCACAGGTTCACCTGTCACAATGCTTCGGATTAAACGTCTCATACGCTTGCCTTCCCCGCGCTCTGCAGGCTGGTTCCAGGCCACGCCATTTTGAGTACACTCCCGCGCCAGTCGGGGATAGACTTGCTGATGCATCATGCTGTGGTTTCCGCGCAGGCCGTGCGGGTTACCGAGCTCGAGGAACTGCTGTCCACACAGATGTAGCGCTCGAAAGGTCTCCTGCCATTCTCTCGAAAACATGTTCTGCGCCAGCCAGATGAGCACCGTGTCCAGCGGCCACTGCTCAGCCATTTGCGGGGGAATAAGTCCCGGAGCTGCCATGCCAGATCCACTGGCAAGCCCTCTTACTTGTGCAGTTGAGTGCATGTACTGTTGCCCTCTGGCAGAAGAATCCTCGAGCACTGACGCGGCGCTATTTTCCGGCATTGCCAGTACTTGGGACGATTCTGATAGCAAGTGATCTTCACCGCCGAAGCCTGGGATGCCGACTCCTTCACCGTACGAGTTCGCGCTGGGTATATATGTCGCGCTCATGGCGTCGCTCGGGGGTGGCGGCGGAGGCATTGTCATGGCGTGTTGTCGGGCAGCCATCTGAGCGTGTATTTTCGGGTTGTAAGGTTGGTGCTGGCCTTGCGTGGGTGGCGGTGGAGGCAGATTGAAGCCGCCTCGGCCATCATACATTCGACCGTAGTTACCATGCCATGATGGTTGCTGCTGCTGCTGAGCAAAAGGGCCGGATGGAGGAGGGCCAGGAGGCGGGGGGATCATGGCACCAGGCGCAGTCCCAGGTGGTGCAGGAGGGTATCGTGGCGGCGGCGGGGGGACGTTCATGATGCTGCCCATTTGCGGCCCGTTCATCGGAGGCGATGACATTGGCGGCGGCGGTGGCGGCGGCACCTGGAATGGACGTGTCGGGTCATTATTCGAGACATGTCTTTGACCACCCTGATACATCTTGGGCGACGATTGAGGCCTAGCCTCGTCGTAGCTGTTTGATGAGCAACGGGCAGCTTAAAGCGATAGCGCCAGCGCCAGCTAGAACAATTGATGAGCAGGAAAACCAGACCCGCTACCTATAAGCCAGCATGGAAAGCCACAAGCGACTGCAAAGCAAGAAGTCTCAGCCGTCGTGGATGATGGCGAGGCTGCCGCTGGGCTGGAATTGCTTGGAAGGACCACCGGCCCGCTAGACGATTGAGCGGGGAAAGACGCTTCCAGAGAGTCGACAACTGCACAGCCGCCGTCGTCATGCGAGGTGACCAGGCGAGAGCCCTTTGGGATGGGAGAAGAAAAACAGTATATTTACAAGACAAAGGAAAGAGGGACGGCGAAAGGTCCGTGGTGCTTTTGGCCGCTAATTAGGATACCTGGTAGTGGAGAGCTGCCCACCGTTCAGCTTTCTGTTAGGCTGGAGTGACGCTGGCGCCAGTTGGTCAGCTCCACCCGAGCTGAAGGAGCGCCAAACAACCGAATGTGACGATATGGTTGGCTTAGTCAGGGGTGTGGGAAGGGACCTGTGAAGAATGTAAGAGAGCCGAATACAAACTAGCAAGAGAAGTTATCCAGGTCATTATTGTCCCAAGCCATTATCGTCCCAGACGTCTTTTGAATCTTCGATTGGTTTAAATTCGTGTTCAGCCTATGTACGCGCCGGATAAGACGGCCACCAGTAAGCAAGGGCAAGTGTCGTATCAGTGTTGTAGCCGCGAGTACAATCACATGCATCGACGCTGATTCAACGATAAATTGCTAGAATGATATGGCAACCTGGAAAAGCGATGCCATCAAAAAAGATCAAATCGAAACGTATTCTGAATCCTTTCATACGATCCATCAGCATCTTCTCTCATGAAAGGTTGCAGTAAGCCAGACCATCCCATACTCTCACATCAGACTGCAGCTGTTGAGATAACCCTGCTGGCATTGCTGCATGTATGAATCTTCTTCCTCCGTGCCAGCAAGAACATTGTGCTGGCGGACCAGTCCAGTCACTGTAATAATTTGCTCGCCCTCGGGGTGCCACCATTTCAGCCTCTGCAGTGGAACGCCCTCGTCTTCGTCAACGCTGATTTCCCACTTGCCCGAGGTGACGGCAACCTCGCATTCATCTCGAGGGAAATGAAACTCGGGCAAGTACACCACCGTTGGGAATTTCTCATCAGTCACCCTGGGCGCCATGAGCTTCAGATCATACGCGCACCGTCGCAAGTCGAAGCCAGCTGATATCACCTCACCTGCCACCACGGTGGCGGTCGGTCGAATAAAAGATTCCGCAGCACGGTATCCAGGCGCATTGGTAAGTTCCGGGTTATTGAGTGACGGCGTCGAGCTGATAGACGGGCTTGTCATTGAACGACGAAGGTTCGCAGGGCCAACACTATTCTCCTCTGGCAGACTGATGTTTGAGTCCGAATACTTGGGCAGGGCAGATGTCGGGGGAACAAGATCGTCTAGCGAAAAGATGGATAAATCTTCCCCATTCCAATTCTCACCCCATTGATGCACATTTTTGGCGCTATACACCCAGACACAGTGCCCCTCCATACCTGACCCCTCGGCGGCAAAATAGTTTGCATCTAGTGCCGCAGTTTGGCTGCTATAGTCGCCCGTCTTATATGCCTTCTTGTCGTCCATGTCGTAAGGAATGCCGAACTCGGTCAACAAGCAGGGATGATTGCCAGTGCGATCAATTCCTTCCTGTCGAAGTGTGGCAAGCTGGTCCTTTAAACAATTGCGAATTGCAGTCTCTCCAATCTTGATGGCAAAGGCTGGGTGCAGGTACTTGCCACGTAAGACACCAACCACGTCGACGTTCCAAGTGCTGTTCCAGTGCTTCGTCATCAACGTGATGCCATCATAGTAATGCGGCGTAAAGACAAGCAGATTGTCGTCGTCTGGAGTGCCTTTGATCTGCGGAGGAAGTTCCAGGGTCGGAAACTGCATCAGCATGATGCAGTCCTTGTGAATGGCTCTGCAGGCGGTTTTGTATCTGCGCCAAAAATCCATGAAATATGTGTTTGTAAATTCAGGATAGTCAATGTTCTTGCCAGTCTCCGGGTTGTTGGCAAAGTAATCTTTCCTCAGCAAAGTATCAGTACTGGGATCCCAGACACCATGCTGCGCCCAGATACATTCTCCGAGTTTCCAACCGGGGTCTCGCGTCCAGCCGTATTTCGAGTCATCGTAACCCTCGGGCAACCATGCAATCTCGCCCTCCGGGTCAACCAGTTCTGTGCCTGTTTTGTATGGCCCCAGGCCACCCATGTCCCAGGTGTCAACCTCGCAAGCGCGGCCCATACCCGTCAGAAATGTCTGCCATATCGTTGGAGAAGTGCCTTTTTTCAGATGCTGAGCTTTGGGGATGACAGTAAGGTCTTGGTAGCCAATCATGCACTTACTTGGCTCATTTAAACTCTCCCAGCCCATGACAACCTCGTTTTCGAGGTCGCCGGCCTCATGTATGCGCTTTGCTAGGTGCGCGCACGCGTTGATGAAGTGATCCTGCAGGTAGTCCTGGATATTTACACCATCAATGATGCACTTGGGAGCAAACGCTTTGCCAGCAAAGAACATGGTGAAGATAGTGCCTGTAGCAAGTCGGAAATAGTTGGTGGACCAAATCATTTTGGGAAATTGGCCTGGGTCTGGCCATGTGTTATGAACAATGGCGGCTTGAGTTGCTGCGAAGCTTTCTGGGTTCAATCCGCAAGCATAAATTGTCCACATTGGAGCACCTGAGCCTCCGGTGAATCTTGACCAGACATCTTGGTGCGGATCCATAAATATGTAGAAGCCGAATGTTTTGGCGATTCGCAGCACGTCGATCGTTTGCTGAATAAACTCCTCGTCGTATTTTCCGGGACCGGCAGCCTCAATGGCCTCCCAAGTAAAGACATATCGTATGGTGTTGAAGCCGTATCTCTTGAGACGAGCAAAGTGCGTCGCCGCTTCGTCTTTGGGGAACGGTCGGTCGTGGAATGTTACGTTGTCGCCGTGGAAGAAGCGCTCGCCAATGTGCGACGGCTGGTCGGGTTCACTAGGTAGCTTGGAGTCGCCAGCGACATTGATTCCACGCAGGACTACCTGACGACCTTGCTTGTCTCGAAACTGGCCATCCTCAATCGTCAACCGGAATGCAGCCATGGTTGGGGTCAAGAGAGCGTCGCGATTGCTGGCTGCACTGGCTCAGTCTGGCTGCAACCGTTGGTGGACCGAGAGCGACAGGTTGGCGGTCGGGTTTCGTCAAATGTGCTGTTTGATTCAGAAGCCTTGGCTGTCTCTTGATTTGTATGAAGAATAATATTCAAATCAAAATGATGAACTTTTGGATGAATGTAATTTCCGATGAGTAGATGAAGATGAAAAGGGAGAAGAATCGGGAGGGATGGTAGTAGAATGGCTGATGCATGACCGACCAGTGCCCAGTTGGCGCTTCAGCGTGACATGACAGCATGAAGCACGCATGCTCCCCACTCCAATCGGCGGGGTGTCCGAAGAGCGCTGGAGGAGTGACGAGTTAAAGGCTGCCCCAGCAATCCGGGCGGACCCAACGGCACTGAATCGCTCGCCGATCGGTACTTTTCAGTACTTTTCAGTGGCTGTTGTACCCATGTGTGGCTCCACTCCAACAAAGCTGCCCGAGCGGAAGAAGCAGAACGCGACCGGAATCCGATATACGCGCAAGCCAACTTTGCGAACAACCAGATCTATTTACCATATCCGTATGCTGCAACTGCCTGTCTAAAAAGGTAGGTAGTGTTGACTGATCAATGAGAAAGTGATCTTGTTGATGTCCTGGTGCAGTCATGCCACACACGAGGGCATGCAATCGGCAGATGGATTGTTCGCCATATACGCACTGCTGAATGACAACACTGAATTTCTACATGAGAGGCAGAATCGCTGTAATCCAATACCAGAGTAACTTTATATTATATTTGCGACATGATTTATTACCCGCAATGTATCAGCATCTCAGGGCCTAGCGGGGAATCTCCGGGTAACCCCACTAGAGCTCCCAAACCTCCATGGCGACAGCCAAAACTTCACATTACCTCATCATTATTGCCAACTGTGGGTGCCGTCATCGCCATTTGTTTCAAAAACAAAAACAACATTGTGCTGGAGCCATATCGAACCAATCTACTCAGCCAACTAAGCAACCATATGCGTGTTGCTAACGCGTAAAAACTACGGCACGACAACCCCCACCAGCCAGCTTGGGTATGGCAAACAAGGTGCTTGACTGCCCTACGCAACGCACTATACAACACCATGTCAGGCTCTAAAGCGGCATTGAAAGGGATCAATGATGCAATCAAATCCCAAAACTATGATGACGCCATTACAAAATCTCAGGACTTACTGAAGAAGGATCACAAGAACTACCTAGCGTATGTGTGGCCGCTGGACATTCTTGACGCCACCACATCACTGACGGTCTCGGCAGAAATATCTTCCTAGCATTTGCTTTGGATAAATTGGGCAGGACAGAGGATGCAGAAAAGGTCTACAACACAGCCGCAAGCTTGCGGCCCGAGGACGGACAAGTCTGGCAAGGTCTGATCAAGCTCTACGAGAAGCAAGGTCCGCAAAAGCTAGGAGACTATCAGCGTGCCGTCGTCAACCTCTCTCACATCTTCTACGAAGCCGATGATGCTTATAAAGCTCAGGATGTTGCAGATAAATTTGTCGACTTTGCGCGCGTTAGAGGGGATCGTCTACAGTACGCCGATGCTCTATGGATCAGGCTCCCCGAGAGTCCTATTTATTCTATTCTTGAAGGTCGATTCCCTGCACCTGCTAAGACTTACGAAACCATTGCCGTTATTCTTGAGGACTTTGAAAAGAAGCGTATCAATACACTCATTGGAGAGCGAAGGACTCGCCTTGGTGCGAGACTGAACGAAGTCACGCTCGAGGTGAAGAATGAGGTATACGCACAAAGCAAACTGGAAAGTGTGTACCAGCAGCTCATCAATTGGACCCCCGACGACGAATTGAGACGCACGTACGAGGAAAAGCTTATTCATTACTGCTATGATCGCCTGCTGGCCCTCCCAGCAGGTGAACAAAAGAATGCGGAACTCACCAAGGTGATTAGCCTTGCCAACGACATGGTCGTGATTAAGCACCCTTTCCGGCTTGCGTGGGATATCGCTATCAACTGGCAGGATCACAAGGAGATACGTGACTGGAGTGCCGAATTATTACACGCCTATTGCTCTCACTTCCCGGAAAGTGATCTGTACAAGGTCATCACAGCTTTCCTGACCTCGCCCATATCACCATTTCCGGCCGCTGCTGCACCACCAAGGCCTTCTGCTGATGAGCTGACAGACGACAGCGACGACGATGACGAAGGCGGCGTCCCCACTTCAGTTATCCCGCTCAGTGACGAAGATCGTATCATAATGATTACAGAAGGTATTGCTGGCACGGAGTCTTCATTTGCATACCGGCTTGTTGGCGAATTTTTCCTTCATTATGAAGAATATGAAAGCACAGTTGAATACATGCGAAAAGCGCATCAGTATATTGCCAAGGAGCAAGCCCTAAGCGCCTTTGACTTTACGAAAACGACGGATGCCTACTCTCTGTGCCTAGGCACATCGCTTGTCTACTATCAATCACCGCGCCACCACGCTGAGGCAAAGGGACTGTTTGAGAAGGTCTTGAGTCATGACGCCACAACCACCCGTGCAATGATAGGCGTGGGTCTTATCTACGAGGAGGAGGAGGAATATGACCAAGCCATTGACTTCCTCGAACGAGCCTTGCAAAAAGATGCCAAAAATATTAGAGTCAAGTCAGAGGCTGCGTGGGTGAAAGCGCTCAAAGGCGACTATCAGCTTGCCGCCGACGGGTTGCGGGCTTGTCTCAAGGCTTTGGATGTAAAGGAACCAAGCAATGAACTCCTCGCGGATGCGCAGTATCGCTTGGGCTACTGCTTGTGGAATCTTGACACATCTCGGCAAGCCAGAAAGCAGCGCAAGGGAGAAAGCGCCTACGCCTACTGGCTTGCAGCCCTAAACAACAACCTGGACCATGCCCCTTGCTACACTATGCTAGGCATTTTTTACAACGACTATGTCAAGGATAAGAAGCGTGCGCGTCGTTGCTTCCAAAAAGCTCTCGAGCTGTCTTCCGCAGAGGTCATTTCCGCTGAGCGTCTCTCGCGATCTTTCGCGGACGATGGCGACTGGGATAGAGTTGAGCTGGTGGCGCAACGTGTGGTCAACTCTGGCAAAGTGAAGCCACCTCCGGGATCCAAGCGAAAAGGCATCAGCTGGCCCTTTGCGGCTCTTGGAGTCGCTGAATTGAATAAGCACGAATATCATGAAGCCATTGCATCGTTCCAGTCAGCACTGCGGCTCGCACCAAATGACTACCACTGCTGGGTCGGTCTCGGTGAGAGTTATCATAATTCTGGAAGATACGTTGCAGCTACGAAAGCAATTATGAATGCTCAAAAGTTAGAGGAGCAGTCAGAAAAGGACATGACGACTGATGCCTGGTTCACCAAGTTCATGCTCGGTAACATCAAGCGTGAGCTCGGAGTGTATGACGAGGCTGTTGGATTGTATCAATCCGTCATCAAGACTCATCCTGGTGAGGAGGGTGTCATTATCGCACTGATGCAAACTATGGTGGACAATGCCCTTATTAGTGTCGAACAGGGGCAATTCGGCAAAGCGATCGAATTTGCGACAGAAACAGTTAAATTTGCTACGACGGCGGAAGAGAACGTTCTGGCGACTTTTAACTATTGGAAAACCGTTGGCGATGCTTGTTCGGTATTCTCTTCTGTCCAAAGTCGCACTTCCGACTTTCCCTTGAACAACATTCGTGCTATATTGGCCAAGGCTCCCAAAGAGGCTTTCGACGTCAGTGCCGATGTTGATAAAGTCAGCACGGATATCGTCTCTGCAAAGGGGCTTTATCCTGATGATGAGCAACCTGGAGTCGAGTTGACAAGATGTATTCAAGCCACAATTTTGTGCCACAAGGTCGCCGTTCATGCTGTGTCAAAAGACATACACGCCCAAGCCGTTGGTATGTTCAACCTTGGTTGGGCTGAATTTAGGGCGCACTCCTGCTTGCCCTCTCAGTTGCGCAAGAAAGCTAGCAACTACCTCAAGGCGGCCATTAGATGCTTCAAACGAGCCATCGAGCTCGAAGCTGGTAATGCCGACTTTTGGAACGCACTGGGTGTTGTAACAAGCGAAGTCAACGGCTCCGTCTCACAACACTCATTCGTGAGAAGCATCCACATTGACGAACGCAGTCCTGTAGGATGGACTAATCTTGGCGCACTCGCCCTCTTGTCTGGCGACGTCAAGGTAGCCAATGAAGCTTTCACCAGAGCACAATCTACTGATCCCGATTACGCGCATGCATGGCTTGGTCAGGCTTTTGTCGCCCTCTTGTATGGCGATGCCAAGGGAGCCCGCGGTCTATTTACGCACGCGATGGACATTTCCGAGGCGTCATCTTTGTCAGTCCGTCAGCAGTACTCTTCGTCCATATTTGACCATATCCTCGTCGGTCCAACGAACACTACCATCGCTTCTCTCTTGCAGCCTGTTTTTGCACTCAATCAAGTGCAGAGCATGAGGCCGCAAGACTTTGTCTTTGGCCACCTCGCTAGCTTGTTCTTGGAACGTACTCACGACCACACCCGCGCCGTGGAGATTCTCGAAAATATTTGCTCCAGCATAGAAGCGGACTATGAGCAGACGGAATCCCCCCTGAGCCTGGCACGATTCACACTCGCACGCATCGACCTAGCTCGTGCTTACCTTGCGTCCAAGTCATATAAGCAGGCTATCGAATGCGGCGAGATGGCGCTGGGCCTGAGCAGCGACGAGCAGGACAGCGAATTGACCAGTGACCAGCGCAAAAAGGCGCGTCTCTCGGCGCACCTGACAGTCGGACTTGCTCAGTTCTACGAGAAGGATTTCGACGAGGCGGAAAAGTGTTTTGAGGCCGCTCTACAAGAGTCTGATAATAACCCTGACGCGGCCTGCCTGTTGTCACAGGTCTTGTGGGCTCAAGGTAAAGAGGACTCCAAAGAAAAGGCGCGGTCGTTGCTGTTCGAAGTCATTGAAGCGCATCCCGACCACGTGCAGAGCGTGTTGCTACTCGGTGTGATCGGTCTGCTTGACGAGGACGATGGTAGTCTGGAGGCTGTCGTGGAGGAATTGCAGGGTCTGCGCACAAAGGACAAGGTCTCGGGCAAAGAGCAGGCGCAGATTGGCGAGGTGCTGCGCGCTATTGCCGCGCTCGCCGAGGGAAAGACGGCCGACGAGGCCCTGGTGCAGATGCAGACGGACATTATGCTGCACCCGCACCTCCCGCACGGGTGGTCGGCGCTGGCGGCTTCTGCGGGCGACGGGTACGCTGCGCAGACGTCGCTCAAGGTTGCGCAGAGAGGCATCCCGCCGCGTGGACAGCTAGACGCGGTGGACCTGGCAGAGTCATATGGTGGCACCGGCACGGTTGCGGACTCGCAGAGAGCGGCGTTCCTCGCGCCATGGGAGACGATCGGATGGTCGTCGCTGAAGATGGCGACGGAGGGGATCTAGAAGCATATGCATACGTACAGGCGTTGGCATGAGGAAGGAAAAGCAATGCTACAATGTCATGAAAATCCATAGAGATGATAGATATACGATGAAATGAACTTTTGTACAAGTAGCCCAATAATCTCCTCGGGCTTGCCCTTTGGGTATTAAATTCTTTGATCAATGCCGTGCCAAAATACACAACCCCTATGTTGCAGCCTCATTGTGGCCGGTCCGCTCCCTCTCCCGCCGCAGCCTTTAACCTCGCTAGTCTCCCACTCGTCCAAGCCTCGTGCCAGCTCTCGACCTTGCCTCCCAGAAACACTGTCTTATCCGGCGTCAGCAGCACCGAGCCTCTCGCCACGGCCGAGCCCGCCCTCAGCAGCATCTTTTCACCAATGCTCGTCTTGCCAATCCCGATGCTCTCCATACGCTTCATCTCGACCCCGTACACCATCTGTCCCTTGCAGTCCTGCAGCACCAGCCTATGCACCGCATTCTTCGCCGCAGCCAGTTGCTGCGCGCCGCCGCCGCCTGCTCCCCTACCCTGCTCCCCCGCGGCTCTGCTGCTGCCACCTTCCTCCTCCCCTTCGTCCCCCCCCTCCTCGGCCGTGACGCGGATAACCTCGCGGCCCTGCCTCCGCTCCCCGCGCTCCACCGCCTCCAGCTCCTCGACCTGCTCCCAGCGCGACTGGCTCAGGTTCTCGACGTCGAGCACCTGCACGTGTACGTCGCGCGGCAGCGTGCGCTTCTCGGCGCGCGCGTTGCCCACGTCGGCGGGGAGGGCGGCCATGGCGTCGGCGTCGAGGATACTGCTGGTGGTGGTGGTGGTGGTGCCCTGGGATAGGTCGCAGGCGAGGAGGCGCGCCTTGGCTGTGGCG
>JAPFSE010000267.1:0-58394 GCA_030777785.1 Beauveria caledonica | reverse complement strand
CGTTTAAGATGAAGAATGAACAATGTATTTTTTTTTAGAAGCAAACATCGACTTACTCCATCTGGAAACCATCATGGCCAAGGTTCCAGTTCCTCAGCGGGTTCAAACGACCCCATCGCACGCAATGTCATGACAAGCTATCCCAAACCGTTGAGATTCGGGCTTCGTTCCATCTTGGCTTTAGGGGCCTGCGGCTGTAGCAAATCGCGCCCGCACGCGCCCATCGCGCCGACGATCACATCACGCCCGCGCTTGTGCACCACAAAGGTAGCTGTGATGGTGCACTGCGTCCGCATACGACTATACGCCATTCTTCATCTCATAACCATTGCCATTTACATTTTTCCTTATTACTGTAAGAGGCATGCCATCGTGCTGCAAGTGGCATGTAGATGCGGTGAAGAAACACTCAATACAAGGGGCAAGAAATAATACATGCTCGAGGATCTATCTGCTTCCCTTGCCCATGGATCCTCTCAGTAAAGCCACCGTCCTTTTGAGCTCTTCTTCTCTCCAACCGCAGACCGCAGCCAGATAGATACCTAGGAAATAAAGTTAAAGACATCGAGTAGCGGAATCTTGCACAAAATAAAAGAAAACATGTCGTTCATGTTGAGCAGCCTTTTCCTTCACCTTCGTCCATGCCCTCTTCTGATATTACAGGGTGCCAACGCCAAGCCAGGGAGAATGAAAACCGACGAAAAAAAAAACAAAAATGAAGAGGCGGTGTGTATATAGCTGCGAAATTGGGGTAGTGCTGGCCGGTGCTGGCGGACGGGTATCTCGCACATATCGCTGGGTTTCGTTCGTGAAATAAATGCCAACTTAGGGCGTCTAGTCCGTTGGCAGTTCGCTGCCCGCCTCGTGTGATAAGAACGCTTATGCTTCTCTCTTTTAAGTATCGCCATTCGCCAAGCGATCTTGGTAGCCGCTCGTCCTTTCGTCAAGCACCTTACATGACGATACAACAGCCACCAGATTGTTGGGGTGCATAGGGGTCCTCGCCCTTTGCGACGGAGCCCCAAACCGAGGGCACCATGTAATCTCTCGTGCCGTTGCAGTAGGCGATGATGCTATCCGAGAAATGTCAGCCACGATATTAACCAGCCACCGGCGGACCGCCACGTTGGTTCTCACCTCCTTGAAGCAGTGCTGACAGGGATGCGCTCGCGGTCAAGATCCTCGCGCAGACGATTGTTAAGCTCGGTCAACCTGCGCAGCTTGAGGTCGGCCATGGACTGCTTGTTCTTTCTGAACTGCGCCGTATCGCCGTCTCGCGTAGCGTACTGAGGCATCGTGGCTGGTGCGGAGAGTCGGCGTCAAGGGATCGTAACGTAGCAGACCGTCGCGATTATTCGACGTCTTTCGTTCTGTAATGACGGCAAATTGTCAGTAGACAGTCTCGAATTTTCCGACTCGTGCTTGAATGCGCTCGTTGGTAGGAGAAGCGTGATGTTGATTGAGGCGAAGAGTAGGTGCAGGTGAAGCCGGCGCGTGGACGACGGTCAAGACCACGACGAAGGAAACAAGGGCGCAGAGTCAATCACAGTTGCAGGCGGAGAATAAATTCAGTAGCTGGTGAATAGCATCAAGGAGCGCGGTTTCGTCGTGTCATGTCGCGGCGGTTGGTAGGGTGTGCAGCACAGTGTTTTTGCGCGGATGGCTGTCCAAACTCCTGAAATCTCCACCAGGGGGGCGGCTGCTCTGCCCGTCACGGACATCTTGCATGAATCGTCTCAATTGAAACAAGGAAACGAACTTACAGAGGCACTAAAACAGGACCGTGGTGATGCCGATGTAGGCAGCGACACGACGCGGGGATAACAAGATGAGCTGGGTTGGGGGGGACAAGGCGGGAAAAAGAAAGGACGACGTTGTGTGCGGGAAGAGAGAGAGCTGAGAGTTGATGAGGGAAGGTGTGGGAAATGGCGATTCGCACAACGGTCTAGCTGTGATTGGGGAAGACTCGAGAGGCTAGTGGTTTTTTTATTTATTATTAGGGGGGGCAAGCAAGGCAAAAGGCAAGCAGCAAGGAACAAGGACCAAACTGCTTGGGGGTGGAAGAGCCGCTAGCGTTGTACTTATTAGAGTGGGTAGACGGCGGGCACCGGACAGCAACCGAAGGGACCTCTCAACCTCTGTCCACTTGGCTATAAATGTACAGCCAGAATGCAACTGGCTCGTGCGTCTGCACAACGGAAATTGGAACGCCGCTAAAACCACCAGGAGCTTGCAACCTGCACGACAGCCAGTCCAGCGGCCTTGGGGAAACACAACCTGGCCGAACTGGCTGGCTTCCTGTCAGTGCTGCTGGGAATCACAGAGGTGCCACAGAGGTGCCACCAGACTGGGGCGCCGCATTCAATCTCAGCCAGTCAGCCAGCCAGCCAGCAACCAAGTGTAGGTACCTAGGTACCTACCTTATTATGAATACCTACCTACGTCGTGGCCGCTATTGGCGGCCAACGCCCGTATCGGGAGTACATATTATTAGAGACGAGACCGGGACTTTGCAATAGATTTGGATTACATGTCTTGACGACATGAAAGCTTCACCTGCCGAAGTACCACTGCTCTTCAAAGCTACCTCCAGGTACGTCGATCCCACCAGTATTTGCCGGCTCCATCCTCGCCGCTAGATGCCAAGCTGCTCGCAGGGAACTCTTCCGTGCTGTTTGAAGCTTCTAGGTACGCTCCACCTTGCGCCCCCGTTCATACCACCGCAGCCTGTTTAATAGGTACGCCCGCCTCGTGCGCATCTTCACGTTCCCTTTTAATGCGTCATGAGGCTGACCACGAGCCCGGCTGTCGCTTTCTTGTCATAATGATACATTTGTGCAACTCGGGGTATAGCATTCTTGCCACACCCTCATGCGAGTGACAACGTCTATGGTGCTTGGCGCATCTTCACGCACCAGTCTGGCGATACACTGTCGCTGACAACCCTTCCGCTATGCTCGTATCCCGCAAATAGCTAAATTCGAGGCTCGGCACATGGCGTCCGACATTAATGTGCTGCGCATCACATTCGCACCCTTTCCTTAGTCGCCTGTATCAATCTCCAGATCCAGCTGCACACCATTGGAGATGCCATAGTCGGCCAAGCTAATGGGGTCCTTGAATGGCCGCTCTCCTTGACGCCGCAGCATTATTTGCCCAGGCTCTCGACCGATGCGTGCTGCAATCATGAGCTTCAGTTGGCCGATGGTGTCGTCAGGAAGGCACGGCACGGCCGTTTTTGTACCGAGACGATCGTTGATGTGAACCACGATGAGTTCCTTGCCAGCAAGAGATGCAGCCTTCTTGGGCTTCTTTTCCTTTTTGCCGTCGTCACCGCGCTTCTCTTTACTTGCTTTGTCGTCTGGGCTGCGGCGGCGGCCCTCGTCTCGTCGAGGTGACCTGTCGCGGCGAGGAGAACGTTCGCGGCCCCGATCACGAAAGTCGCCATTGCGGTCCCGGTCGCGGAAATCTCTGTCGCGTCCGCCGCGGTAGCCTTGGCCATCATTTCGTCTGTCGTCTCTCCTGTCGTCCCGTCGGCCGTCCCTGCGATCGTCTCTGCCACCCCCAGACTTTTTATCCTTCCATCTAAATCCTCCACTGCCTTTTGGTGCGCGGCGCGGCGATCCCGAGCGAGACCTCTGCCGCGAAGAGTCAGCCATGGCTATGCAGTAATTGTGTGAGTTGCTCGGGACGCTTTCAAGATTGGGTAGAAAATTGAAAGAACCCCAGGCAGAAAGCCAGAGCTCAACATCACGTGATCTACCTGCCTATCGTCATCGCCGTCGCTGCTACAAGCCACATCGATACAAGATATTTCGCCATACCATTGAAGAGTAGGAAATTGCGCATATTTTTCTTTCATCCGATTTGAGAGGGGGCTGCATCGTACTGGACGGCATACGCTCTTAGCTGCTTGTCATATTTTGGCTGCCCTAAAATTGACGATGGTGCATAAAACAGCCATCACAGCATTTTGCTCTAAATTACCTTCAAGAAGTATAATCTCACCTATTGGCCTCAAAAAAATAAGTCACTTAAATTGGCCAAACTTTAAACATTTCCTTTTGCCAAGGTGTAGCCTTGGAAGTACTTGTAAATAGGCTCCCAGTTATCGCCTGGATGACCGTCCAAACCACGTGACTCTCCACGCTCCGTAGCCCCTCAGCGTCCACACACGAAATTGAAAAATTCGTCCCAGTGCTAGGCTTCACGCAAAGAGTGCCACGCCAGAGCCCTTCTACAGACAACCCTTGGCTCGCGACGGCAACTCAGAATCAGCTTCCCCTCTACTTGCCCAAGCAAACATATAGAGGAAGTTGCCCATCATGGTGCGTCTTGCTGCGTCCTGCTGCGTCCTGCTGCGTCGCGATCCCCGACACTCGCGTCAACTCCCTTTCCGTCGTGCTACCCCTCCCCATCAAGATGCTAACTCGCGCTTCGTTTAACAGCCGCCTCCACCGCACCAGAAACCCGAAAATGTGCTCAAGCGCGCTCACGAGCTCATCGGGGTCGGCCAGCCCCCGGCGGCTCTGACCCTGCTTCACGAGCACATCACCAGCAAGCGCTCCCGAAATGTTCCCATCGCGTCGCTCGAGCCCGTCATGCTCCTCTTGGTCGAACTCTCTGTTGAACAGAAAAAGGGAAAACTAGCCAAGGACGCCCTCTACCAGTATAAGAATATCTCTCAAAACACAAATATTGCGACCATCGAGGTTTGTGAACCAATCTGCTCCGCGATTCAATTCTGATCGCGTTGCTAACCAACATATAGCTCGTCCTCAAAAAGTTTATTCAGCTTGCTGTCGACAAGGTCACTGCTGCGCAGCAAAAGGCCGACGAAGTCCAGTCTAGCCTCGAGGCGACCGCTGACGGCGACTCCAATGTCGAGGATTTGGAAGCTACCGAGACTCCCGAGTCCATTCTCCTCGCCACCGTCTCCGGCGAGCAATCACGCGACCGTACAGACCGCGCCATTGTCACCCCTTGGCTCAAGTTCCTCTGGGAGGCTTACCGTACCGTTCTCGACATTCTGCGCAACAACGCGCGTCTCGAGATGCTCTACCAGAGCACCGCCTCACAGGCCTTCGACTTTTGTCTCAAGTACACTCGCAAGACCGAATTTCGAAGACTCTGCGAGCTTCTCCGTAATCATGTCCAGACCGCTGCAAAGTACTCTTCACAGATGCATGCCATCAACCTCAACGACGCCGACACTCTGCAGCGCCATCTCGAGACCCGCTTCCAGCAGCTGAATGTTGCCGTTGAGCTTGAACTCTGGCAAGAGGCCTTCCGCAGCGTCGAGGACATTCATACTCTGCTCAACCTGAGCAAGCGTCCTCCCAAGAACGTCATGATGGCCAATTACTATGAGAAGCTCACCCGCATCTTCCTCGTTGGCGAGAACTACCTTTTCCACGCCGCTGCTTGGTCCAGATACTACAACCTGCTCCGCCACTCTGCTGTTCTTGTGGCCTCCGGTCAGGGCAAGAAGGCTGACAACCCGCCTGCCACCGAGGCTGATCTTCAGAAGGCTGCCTCTTTCGTCCTTCTGTCTGCCCTCGCTATTCCCGTCATCAGCACCTCACGCTCTCGTGGTGCCATGGTTGACTTTGACGAGGCCCGTAAGAACAAGAACTCACGCCTTACTCACCTGCTTGGTATGACGCAGGCTCCTACTCGTGCCCGTCTCTTCCGTGATGCGCTATCCAAGTCTCTGCTGCAGCGTGTTCGCCCTGAGATCAAGGAGCTTTATAACATCCTTGAGGTTGATTTCCACCCTCTGTCCATTTGCCAGAAGATCTCTCCCATCCTGAGCAAAATTGGCGCTGACGCCGAGATGGAGCGCTACATCCTCCCTCTGCAGCAAGTCATTCTTACCCGCCTGTTCCAGCAGCTTTCTCAGGTCTACGATACCGTTGACCTTGAGTTTGTCCAGACTCTTGCCGAGTTCCCTGAGCCTTTCCAGATTACCCGTGCCACCATTGAAAAGTTCATCATGAACGGTAACAAGAAGGGCGACCTCGCCATCCGCATGGACCATGCTACAGGCGTGCTGAGCTTTGACAGCGACATCTTCTCCTCTTCCAAGGCTAGCCACAGCGGCTCCGCCGCTGGTTCCGCCGAGGCCGATGGCGGTGCTGTTCAGCGTCTCCAGAGCACACCCTCTGAGATCGTCCGATCTCAGCTCACTCGCCTTGCTAGGTCCCTCTTCACGACTTGCCACTACATCGATCCCGAGTTCAACAAAGAGCGTCTGTCTGCTCGCAATGCCGCCCTCAGCCGTGCCAAGGCTGGGGCTGAAAAGGAACACCTGGCTATTCTTGCCCGCAAGGACATCATCGCGAAGCGCAAGGAGGAAGCCTCCGAGGCTCAGGCCCGCAAGGACAAGGAGAACGCCCGCCAGAAGCGTCTCAAGGAGCAGGCTCTCCAGGAGGCCGAGGACAAGCGCTTGGAGAATGACCAAAGAGAACGCGAAGCCAGACGCCTCAAAGAGGAGCGCGACAAGGTTCGCAGGGCCGAGGTCGAGCAGCAGATCAAGGAACTCAAGATGGACGGCAAGCGTCTCGACATTGACCTGGGTGATATTGACAACCTGGACACAAACCGTCTCCGTGAAATTAAGCTGAGCCAGCTCGAGCGTGAAAAGCACGACGTCAAGGAGAAGCTCAGAGTCACTGGCAAGCGTATCGATCATCTGGAGCGTGCCTACCGCAAGGAGGAAGCCAAGAAGATGGCCGAGGACTACGAGAAGCAGTGCGAGCATGATCGTGCCATCTATAATAAGACCACCGCCAAGAAGCTCAAGGATGCCGAGGAGCTGCACAAGGCCAACGTCGAGCTCAAGCACCGCTTGACCAGACTGGTCTCTACCTATGAATCCTTCAGGGAGAACCTGCATGAGCGCCGCCGCGACGAGTTCGAGAAGCGTCGCCGTGATGCCGAGAAGGAGCTTGAGAAGCAGATTGCTCTTCGCAAGAAGGAGTTCCGGGATCGCAAGCTGCGCGAGAAGCGCGAACGCGAAGAGAAGGAGAGGCAGTTGCGCGAAGCCGAGGAAAATGCCGCTCGCGAGAAGGAGGAGCAGCGCGAGCGTGAAGAGGCCCGCAAGGCGGAGCTCTCCAAGCTCAAGGAGCAGCGCGACAAGGAGCGCCAGGAGATGCTTGAGAAGGCAGCCCTCCAACAACGCCGCGAAGAGGAGGCTCTCGCTCGCCGCAAGGCCGAGAAGGACCGTCCTCTGCGCAGCGCTGAGCCCTCTGGCGACAGCGGCAGCCACAGACCTCCCACGGTTGGCTCCGGTCGTTGGCGTGAGAGAGAAGCCGCGAAGAGTGGTGCTGCCGCCTCCGGGGGTCGCACCTTAGAGCGCTCCGACTCTCAGGACCGCCCCTCTGCCGGTGGCCCGCCTCGTCTCAACCTCGCCGGCAGCAAGCCCAGCTGGCGCGAGCGACAGGCGGCCAAGGAAGCCTCTGGTGAGACCTCGGCTAGCGCGCCTCCCCCCAGAAACTTTTCTCCTCGCGGCGCTCCCCTGGACCGCGGCGGCTCCTCGCGCGCCGACGCTCCGCCTCCTCGACGAAGCGAGCAGCATGACTCGGCGCCTGCTGAGCAGCTGTCTTCGGGCACCGCCGGCAAGTGGGTTCCTCCTCATATGCGCGGCAAGGCATAATGGTCGAGGCATTTCTTTTTTTTTTTTTTTGATTTTCTCTTTCCTCTTTCTTTTAGAAAAGTATGACGGAATAGCACGAAGCATTGTTTTGAATCAGTTTTTTTCAACGAGAGACGAGCTGCCTCAAAATTTGCACAACGGCGTTTGGGCACTTGGGAGAACATACGTTGCAACTGGATGTACTCTAGAATTGACATGTAATTACTGCCCGAGTCGTCCGATGAGGACCGGGCAGGAGCACAGCCAGACTGAAGATATAAACCTCTAAAAAAAGAATAAATGGTTGACTTACAAGCGAGCTTCTAGGATAATTAAGAAGACCGGATGGTGTGAGATGGTGTGGACGAGAGATGGTGTGGCTCCGAGGCAATGACAACCGAAAGCTAAGCCAATGTTGTGATTGTCAGGGCGGCCATCCCGAAGCTGAAGGCGCTGACAGCTCTTTACGCGAGATGAGGGGTTGTAATGGGTTTCCGTCACATATAAACATAGTAAAAGAGCGAAATTGTAAATCACATCGCGGTCCGATCTGGCCAACGGCTGCTCCCGCTACTAAAAGCAGATGGGATCGGAGAGGTCAACACGCAATACAGCAATGACATGCGAACCAAGGCTGACATGAAGCTCGAGAGCATGTGTTGAGAGCTGTGGATGTAGGCATTATGTCTCCCCCTACATCGAGATGGCTCAAGACATTGTTCCCTAGACGCCCATAGCCCGGGACTTCTCATGGCGAGGGTTTGCTCGGCCGGAGGGTGTTGTCATCAATACGATGCCAAGCCATTAATAACTCACACTAAATTTATATAGGCCAATACGTGCTAGCTCGCTATCAAAAGCTGGACGTTTGCTCACGTGGTACACTATATTGAAGATTGATCAGACATGACCTATGTGATCAAAGAAACCTCAACAACTGTATCAGGTTGTGCTTCAAGCCCCCGAATCTCTCGTCAGTTTTCTTACAGCAGTAGTCTTGCAGTGGCTTATTTCCGTTGCCAACGCTACTACAGGCAGTATGCAGGCAGGCTTGTATTCCCTTCTGCATGGTAAAAAGGAGCCAGGGCAAGCCGTCGGGGTAGTACTTGCTCTCTTAAGGTTTCTACGGACTCTGCATGCGGTCCGGGCTCCGTATCAACTATGTCAATAGTTCAGCTGAACTGCACCCATACTGTGAAACTGGCTGCTACCCTCGGCTCTTTGTCCGTAGTCAGCTGTACAGTACATGGTAGCATTGGGAAGTACCATGGTTTTAACGTTCCGATGGAAAGCTTTTCGTTCGACTGTCAAATGGAACGAAAGTCTCGCAGACCGCCCGTAGTTTGTACTGCAGATCAGGGGTGCCTGCGAAAGATTGATGAGGGCTTCGCATGCTCCAGGCTTTCACCAGCTGTATAGCGTAGCTTGTTGGTGAGCAAGCGTGAGCGGCAAGGGGAGAGAGGACCTTGCGCCAGACTCATTTCAGAAACGTGAGCCGGACAGCTGGGCTCTACAGAATGGAAGACATTGTCGGCGATTTCGTAATTTGCAGACAGACTTTTTCTGGCACTCAAGAAGCGTCAGGAGAGGAGCCCTTGAGTCCAGCACAGCCCAGGCGCGGGCCGCATCCGGTCTGAGACATGGCTTTTTCGCATGCTGGCAGCGGCCTCGCTTACTCACTCACCCAGCTGTTGTAAACGTTCGAACCTCCGAAGGTATCTGCATTCTGTAATGACGGTGCTTGTCTGTGTGAGATCACTGTCAGTGATTATCAGATTTTGATCTCAAGACCGGTACGAAATCCGAAGTTTCCGCCGTCTTGGCCATCTCTGAGTAAAGATGGTATTGCGATCGACCTCAACTTGCAGGCCGGTTTGCCGGTGCAGTATGATTATGATTTCCGTTGCGCTTCCGCGAATTGACGAGTAACGTCGGCCGCGGTCAAAGGACCAAGGTCCCTGAGAGCCCACACAGCCTTCCCGTGAGCCCATTGAACAAGGGCTGCCGGAACTTGCGGTTTCCCAATGTGCTAGTTTATTAGCGCAGTGGCTCCGGCACCGACGAATCTAGGTCCAAGAGCGAAAAAAACAAGACTAGGACAGGATGATGGCTTGGCCACTTGGGCGCATCGGTGGTGGAACTTTGTTTCTTTTTGGCAGGGTGCTATAGTTAAGATTGTATACCTCCGTACAGATCTTGATTCGTTGGGTGAAGGAGAGCGCCTGCTAGAAATATTCGGCGGCCGAGTAATAAAAAGTTGAGGCGCGGCCACCAATCAGGCTGTTGGTGCTGGACGAGTTTGGTGTCGTGCCAATACCCGTAATGTGTAGGTCCTTGGAAGATGTAGCCAACTGGCTTGCGGCCTCGGCTACAGACGAGCTACTGTACTTGTGAGTACCGCTAATGATGCGCAACCGCAGGGTGTCCGGTGCAGTGGGTTCGTGATGTCTGTGCAGTGGCTCGGTCTTGGTCGCATCTCGGTCATATCAGTACATGAGTGCTTGTCAGTAGTTATGGAGTCAGCATGATCAAAGGAAGAGCCACGGCCGCCCAGATTGATCCATCACGGATGGGGCTTGTCCTGGTGCAGAATGGCAGCACTCAAGATTGATGCCTTTGCAGACTACCGAAGACAGCCGTCCGTCAAGGTCAGCCAGCTCAGTGTTTCAGGCGGGCTTGTGGGCTGGCTGCACCTATGCACTCTGCATGCGCATGTTGAGCATATTGGGGGTTTGTTGATCCAAGTCGGGCCAGAAGACGAAATGGAAGGAACGAATACTTAGCAGCCCAACTCCACACGAGAGAGTGATAGGCTGGCAGCAGAGTGGCGCTTGATTTTGAGGACAATGTTTTGTCTGTAGCGTGGCCTCGACACTTGCCCCTTGATTCTCCGGGTGTTCTCGAATGGGCATCATTGTATTGTTGGCAGAGCCTGTACCTCATGGATGGACTGGACGGGACCGAACCTAGGTGGCGGACCATGTTAGCGGCGGGTAACGATTATTGTGAAGCTGGCTGTGCTCTCCAACGTGCTTTTTAGCGAGAAGTGATGCACTGGGTTATGCCGGGTAGTCTCTCTTGCTTCCTTGGTTCTCTGCATCTTGGGCGAGTTGGCCGAAGGAGCGGGCCGACAGTCCGTGGATGGGGCGATGGCCATTCTTCTCACCTTATTCCCCTGTCCCTGCGCTTGCATACATGAAGCCCCAGTTAGGCTCGTATTATGCAGGAAGCGTATTCGGTAGCTGCAGCATCGAGTCCAGCTCAGTCCATGCGGTACAGCGTGCATGCAGACCCCGCGCCATCTTCAGCCGCGGCTGCGTGCAGTGCAAGTGGAATTGGCCTGTGGCTGATGATTTTCAATAAAGAGAGGGGACAGTCGACCCATATACATTTGCTCGGATATCATAATTGCCGCAAGCTTGACGCGAAGTGAAGAGGCCAACTGCTGAATATTTAACTAGAAGGTGTGATGTAAAGTGTTTGGGTGGGCTGGTGGATGTGGTCCACTGTATGTACGGGTTATTTAGTAACGTAATAAACGGTAAGTAGGAAAAGCCTTCTTTTATCAGTGCTTGTTGCCAAAGCAATATTACTCAACAGGGTGGTTTTCAATTTCACATCTTCCAGCTGAAATAAAAATAGTAACGTCGCGCTATCCGTACGCGTGGCTTCGCGAGGGCTTGTCGGGCATCGGGATTCAGCTATTTGCACTGAGTATTTAAATAGAGCGATATCATGGTTTGATAATGAATTTTGGCCCCCGTGAGATTTCGGTTGGTGGTCCCGTTGCTGGGGATCCCCACAGTGTTCCGTCGTTAACATCTTGGGGCTGAAGAAAGCAAGCACCGTAATAGCGCATAAGGTTGTAATCAAGAGAAGAGACTTTGATTGTATTCCTTTGTACCAAATCACAGCAGATGTCGTCTCGTCCAAGTCGGTTGGTCGGGTCAGCTCGTGGGGACGGAAAAACTCAGTCCTGATTCGAGTGCGTCAACTGCAAGTACATCGATTGATACGAATAGGGCAGAAAATCCATCCCGGCAGTAACCAGCCCAAAATAGCTTCCGTACTGGGCCGGCGTTGTATTGCACAATTTCCACTCTGCAACCAGGCCAAGCCACACCTGCGATGGTCTTCAGCAGATGACCTATCGACTGTAAATAGTCAACCGCTATCCAGGGTGTCTTTTTCAGAGCACCATGGACCATACCGGCTTCTACTATTAATTACAAGTCGTAGTTATTTGACATTTACTTTTGCAGATGTAGGTACGACAGCACCTTATCTCACAGAACGTATTGTATTAACCTGCTCTTGTCCGTCCTACATTTGACCGGCGATAAAAGCTGCTTGGCTGCCAGCTGCCAGCTGCCAGGTCCACTAATGCAGGTCCACTCGATCCCTGCCCCTCTTTTGATTCCTCTTTTTTCTTTATGCCTCTTTCGCTTGCTCCACGCTTCTCCTCCTCAAGCCGGTAACCTTTCAACCTTTCTATTCCCTGCCCTGCTCATCCTCCGCTTTGCATGTCGCCGGCTCTCAGACCTTCTTTCTCCTATCCTCATCAGTCCTTGACTAGCCACGGCTCCTCCAGCCTTTGCCCAAACGGGTTACACACATTGGCTATTTTTCCTGCGCGCCAAGCCACATCTTCTGCCCATCGCTGCAGAGACTCACCATGCTCACTCCTTGACCATGACATTGTCCCGTCAGCGCTGAGTCAGCTCGTCCCTGTTCTAAAAACTCCCTCTTCTCTTCTCTTGTAGGCCTCTGATCATCCAATTGCACATAATTAAATACTGACGCGAGAAATGTAGCATAACTTGTTGTATATCGGATAGTGCCCTTTGCATCTTCAATCGTCGCCAACAAAAGCAACCTGGCACCACCCATTCACCAATCATGTTGTGGTTATACCAAGTGTTTGCTGAGCCTCATGGATGCTCGATACCCGCTTCATGAGCCCTGGTCATGTCACCTCTGCCACCCCAGCTGGTCATCCTGCCGCATTCTCGCGGACTGACCCGACCTTCATCGAGGCCCACTGCCTTGTGACAGCCTGCCAGGCCTCAGTCGTTATCCATGTCTCCCACGCTCATTCGGATTCAGCAGCATCGCCTGCACCGCGTGGTCCGAGCTGTCAAGGCTAGAACAGCTTTTGCTGCTGCTCCACCTTGGCCATGAATCCCGGCTGCCCTGCCATACCACTTACACCCAGAATCTAGATGGAGTCTTGGGTCCTGCTAACCAGACGGACCCCCCAGCATTGTTGATGCCTGTCGACAGATTTTGGCTCAGCTCCCAGCTTGCTGGCTGCTTGCTCTGCCGCTTCTCCCCTGCTCATCACTCAGGCGGCATGTATATATATATATATTCTCTTGCCCCCTTTCAACATTTCTTGCTTGACGTTTGCTCTCCACGGGTCTCTGTGTGTTCACTTCCACCCCTCATTTAGCCCTTGTACTTTTTTTGTACGGACCAGCCTTCGTTTCTTCCTCGTCTCGTCCAATCCCATTTACCTTCAGCATGGCCTTCCACAGGTCTGTCGTGGCAGCCGCCGCGGCCTTGTCGCTGGCCGCGCTCACCACTGCTACCAACTATGAGCTTCCCCCTTGTACCGACAAATTCACCCCCTTCACTAGCAAGGGCTGCTACACCAACGGGGACACCGCTCTCATCATGCGCTCCAAGGTCTCTAGCAACGACATGACTGTTGAGAAGTGTACCTCTGTCTGCAAGGGCAACGCCTTCCGGTATGCCGGTCTCACCTACTACGGCGTCTGCTACTGCGGTGACGAGATAGCTGCCGACAAGACCGCCGATGCCTCTTGCAACTACCCTTGCAACGGTGACAAGGGTCAACTTTGCGGTGGCAAGGACACCCTCAACATATGGGAGGATCCCACTTATACCAAGACCCCCAGCGAGGTCACAGTCACCGACTATGCCTATAGCGGCTGCTATGTTGATAATGTCAATGGGCAGGGCCGCGCTTTCCCCTGGCCCGAGAGCATCGAGCCCGCCAAGTTCACCCCCGAGTCTTGCACTGCTGCTTGCAAGGCTCAAGGCTTCCCCATCGCTGCTACTGAATACGCCCACGAGTGTTGGTGTGGCAACGTCCTCTCACGCACCGTGAAGGCTGACGAGAAGGACTGCAACGCTCCTTGCAGCGGTGATGCCTCCAAAATCTGCGGTGGTGGCAATCGTCTAAGCGTTTACATTGCCAAGGACCTCGAGTCCAACGAGCCTTGCGCCAACGGCAACCCTCCCACGAGCAGCAGCACCTCGACTGGTCCTACTACTCAGCCAACTCAGCCCACATCCACTGGTCCTTCCGGATCGTCTACCAACCCATCCACTGAGCCGACTAGCTCTTCCACCAAGTCTACCTCGACTGGCTCTTCTACCGGCCCCGGAACATCCACTGGTCCGTCCACCGAGCCAACCTCGACCGGAACAACTACCAAGCCCACTAGCACGTCTACTCGCCCTGGCACTTCTACCGGCCCTGGCACCTCTACCAGTTCTTCTACTCAGCCCACTAGCACTTCTACCGGCCCTGGCACCTCTACTCGCCCTGGCACCTCTACCGGCCCTGGCACCTCTACCAGCTCTTCTACTCAGCCCACTAGCACGTCTACTCGCCCTGGCACCTCTACTGGTCCTACTACCGGTCCTACTACTGGTCCATCTACCCAACCCGGTACGACTACGAAGCCAAGCACCTCTACAAAACCTACCAGCACTGCTCCTGGAACTTGCACTACTACCATCGTCACCCCTCCCACCTGTGAGCATAAAATTGGTGATTGGTGCTTGCCTCCCACTCCCGAGTGGACTTGCAAGGAGGACTGCTACGCTGCCTGGAAGAAGTGTGAAGTTACCGTCTTCTCTTGCTTCCACCAAGCTGGTTTTCCTGACAGCTTGAACTGTTTCGAGTATGCTCAGTGGTGCAAGAGCCTCTTGGGCTATTGCAACCGCTGCGATAACAGTGACCGTTGCAACAAGCTTGACTGCTGGAAGTCTTTGGAGCCTGGCCACGTTGGAACGTCTACTATTAAGACTACCACCGTTCCCTGCACTGGTGTGCCCACCTCCAACCCTCCCGGTACTAGCACCAAGCCTCCTGGTACCACTACCAAGCCCACTACCAGCACCAAACCTCTGACGAGCACCCAGACCAGCACTTCTACTACCCAGTGCCCTCCTCAGCCTACCAATGTCTGCAAGCAGCCCACCTCGAAGGAGTGTGACTTTGGCCCTGGTAACCCTGTCGGTGGTGTTCCTCTGCCCATCGTCACTTGCAACGACTGCAAGGATGACTTCAACGCCAACCCGTTTAAGATGTACACTGTTGCCAACAGCAAAAACTGCCCGTCATTCCCCCACGGCCGTATTGGCGGTGTTTGCTGCGATGCTTGCAAGTACCAGTACTACAAGTGTGTCGAGGTTTATGCCGACTCTTGCAGAAACCTTCAGAATCAGCCCAATTTCCATCCTCCTCGCTCCATGGAGGAGCGCGAGTCCTCGAGCTCTTCCTCTTCTACCTCTTCCAGCTCTTCCTCCAGCTTCGGCTGGCCTGGTTGGGGCAACCCCAACCCTGGTGTCTGCAAGGGCTGGGGCAGCTACAGCGGCGGTGTCAGTGCCTCTGCCTCCGTCTATGCCAGCGGTAGCGGTGCCTGGGCTAGTGCGAACGCGTGGGCTGGTGCCCGTTGGGGTTTTGGTAATAACAACTACAACAACGCCGTGTACCGTTGCAAGGTTCAGTACGATGATTGCATCTACGAGAACCAGAACATTAATCCCAGCACTGAATGCAGAAGCTGGGGCTGCAAATGATTGTTCAAGAGAGCGTTTGATTTGATTTATGTCTGACGGATGAAATGGTTTTGTGAACAGTATGATCTTAAATGTCTAAGCATTGTTGACCACCTGGGCGAATCTTTTCGCGCCCATCGTATATTCTTCCTCTCGGATAATTCTAGTTGAGATGGCCTCATATTAATATAAGCCACATGCCATTTTGTACCTTGATCGTGCTACATTGCAGACTGCAATGCATCAATCCATTGCAGGCTCTGCGGGTATATTTGTTCTTTGATAATCATGCAGACTTAACTTTACTGGTCAATTCATACAAATTCGTCCGGACTCGGTTCCGGGGATGTCGACCCGGTTTTGCGGGTACCTCGGCGCCTAGACAGGTCCCTGGTCCATCTTTTTGCCATCATCAAAACATCATCAAAACTTACCACGCAGCCAATCCATTGCATGCATCCTCTCTGAACGCCAAGAGTAACTCGACCGAATTTCTCGTCTGTCTTTTCTTTTTCTTTTTTGTCGAGCTGTCACCGAAACTGAACCGACGTTGACATTCGCCCGTCATGGCGCAAGCGCTCACCCAGCACGCCCTGCAGCACCTCCCCCTGCTCCGGGACCGCGCCCTCGCGCAGCCGCCCTCGCAGTGGTGCCAGGTCTTTTTCCTCGGCGCTGCCGGCGGCCTCGTGCTGATGCAGGCGCTGCCGGCGTCGCTTCGCGGCCTCTTGATGGACTATGGCGCGCGCGGCACCGGCAAAGCCGCAGAGGAGGCAGACCAGCAGCACCAGGAACAGACGCTGCCGCCGGGGCTGAAGAGGCTCGTCGGGGCGGTGACGAGCGCTGGTCAAGTCCCGCACGCCTGGTTCTGGCACTTTTACCTGCTGTCGGTCGCGGGTTCGGCGTTTTGGGCATGGCAGTTTTGGAACAGGGGGGGCGTGCTGCGCGCGTTGGCGGAGTGGCAGCAGCGCGCGGCGGATGAGCCTGGCGGTGAGGTGGAGGAGGCAGAAGCGATTGCGAAAATGGAAAGGGAGCTGGGGAAGGTATTTGCGGCGTGGATCATGATGGCGCTGCAGGGGACGAGGAGGCTGTACGAGAGCGTGTTTGTGGTGAAGACGGGTTCGGGCTCGTCCATGTGGGTTGTGCATTGGGCCGCGGGGTTGTCGTTTTACGTGGTCATGAGCATCAGCGTCTGGATCGAAGGCTCGGGTAAGTCTCCGTCATTTTTTGTCGAGTCTAGTTCGTCTCATGTGGCGCATATATAGCTAACAAGTCACATTGCCTAGATGCCATCCTCGTATCCTGGGAGACGCAGGAGCCCGCGCGCATCCTCGCCTCGCGCGTGCCCGCGGTCATGGCGCTGTATTTCTGGGCCTGGAACAAGCAGCATGAGTGCCACGCGCACCTCGCGCGCCTGAAAAAGTACACGCTGCCCAGCGAGGGCCTCTTCCGGTTCCTCGTCTGCCCGCACTACACGTGCGAATGCCTCATCTACCTGGCGATTGCGGTGGCGGCCGCGCCAACGGGCCGCCTGGTCAGCGGGCCCGTGATCTGCGGGCTGGCGTTTGTCGTGGCGAACCTGGGAGCGACGGCGATTGGCACGCGGAAATGGTACGAGCAAAAGTTTGGCGCGGATGCGGTGGCCTCGCGTTGGACCATGATACCGTTTGTATTCTAGGTAGAGGGTCTACAAATATACATCGTGAAGAATGGCAGTCCTGCCTTGTTCACCGCTCAGGGGAGCCACTTCAACGCTTGAGAAACATGCCGATTTTATTGGCGGCTTTGGAGACTTTGAGGACGTCTCGGTATGTGAGGCTCGTGCGAGTCTGGCGCACGTTTTGGCCACCCTCAAAGGCAGAGGGGTCACGTAGCAACGACCAATTGGCGACTGTCTCGGTAGAGAGGTCGACGTCCTCTTCAATGTCGGCGATGCCGTGGAGGTAGTCGGTGTAGAGCTCGCCTGTCGTGATGAGCAAGCTGCGAGGCTCTTGCAGGATGCGCCATGCGGGCTCCGGGCTCAGAGCGCCGTCGTCTTTACTTCGATGCAGGTTAAGACAGAGGCTTGCGCCAAGACTGACTGTGCACACCACGGGCCAGTATGCTGCGCCATCCTATACAAAGAGAAAACAACAAACATCATCCATGTTAGGCATGTGAAATTGAGGGGTCCGGATCGCGAACTGGTCTGTATCACTTGCCTTGTGGGGCATGATGCCGACGCCAGGCGGATACTCGTTGATGAGAACGTGGTTGGGTCTGGTGTGCGGGCTGCCGCTGAAGATTTGCACGGTGTCACCGGGTGACACGGGGATCGACTGGAGACGTGACACGACGGGTGATTCGAGCCATGGCGGGAGCACAGCTTCGAGGAGCTTGTCGCGCACAAGGTCCGACGGCCAGGTCTGCAGGCGTCGATGAGTGAGCTGCTTCCATCGAGGCTTGGGAGCGGCGGCAATCTGTATGGCGATCAGTGTCAAGGGTCGCTGACCGCTACGGGCAAGGATGATTTAGTTGTATCTTGGGGGCGCACTTTGTCCAGTATCAGTTGCTCTTCTTCTATACTGATGAAGTTGGGTATATAGTAGGCGCTTGGGGGTATGGTCTCGATTCTGGCCGCTTCAAGATTGGCTGGCAGAGTTACGCCGGGGATCGATGGTGCCACCATGCTGTTATTGGTGCATGAATTATACCTACACCGCAATGGGTAGGGCGTTCAGCGATTTCGGTACCTTTGCGCAATGTGGTTTGTGCTGCAGATGTCAAGTCCAACAAACGGACAATTGAGTGTGCAATGTATTTGTCACGTGTGGAGCGAGATGGGTTACTACACCAAGTTGAACCCCAAGAACCGAGTTTTCCTGAGAGGATGGACTTGAACAGATGGACTGCCCTGGCACTTGAAAACGTCGATTATCTGGCTGGCTGTACCATCTACGTGGCATGTTCTGTTGCTTTCTACGAATCCTTGCCGCTACACTAAACTAGCGATCATCGTACGGTCGTCGCCACACAATAGGCTTGCCATGTCCGCCAAATCGTACACATGGAGACCGGTAAGGGGGAATATTGACATATTTTGTTTTATAGCGTTGCCGGCGAGCATCTTCACGGACACCTCTGGAAGCAGGCCCGGCCGTCACCCTAGGCGGCCAAGTGCTGGCTTACAAGGCTGTCGAGCTGTAATGCATCACTCTATTGGAAGAGCCGCGGAGGCGAATACTTCTGCTACAACATCGTAGCCGTAACCAACAAAACCACTGGGATCTATTCGTGTCATCGCGGACGGTGGACGGTTTCCTTGAGTCGCTTCCTCAATCGAGACGTGAAATGGCGTGGACTCGGCAAAACAGCGATACGTGAGATGGCGGATAGGACCGGATGGGATGCTGCACTCGGCAAGTAGTGTCTATTGATAAACGACCATAAACGGGTGACGGGAAGTGATGTTGTAGGAGCAGACTTTGAAAAGGCTGGAGTGCTGGGAGCGGCGAGGTGCCAGATGCGCAGCCCCCTCCGTCCCCGCCTGCAAGCAGAAACAACAAGGCAGACACTACATAAATGTGCGTGGGCGGCCAGCGATCTGCCGGCAGCATCGCGGCCCGGGAGCCAGAATGCTGCGCGGGGTTCTCAGCCAGTCAACCAACGTCTCAGCATACGGCGAATTTTTATTCTGAGTGCTTGATACTGACTCATTAGGCAGGCAGCCTGAGGACAAGGTAATGGGGTTGAGCCGTATTGACTTGTGCAGAAGCGGTTGAGCAGACAGCCAGGGCGTGAGAAGAAAATTGCGGCTGGGGGTTGCCTCTGCCCCGCCGGAATGCGCCCCATATTTCCCACCAATCAAAACTGGATGATCCTGGGCTTGTTTACGCGGGCTTGCAAGTTGCCACCACTGTCATGACTGGCACATTGGCACCCTCCAATGATTTTGATCAAGTTCGCATTGCCGGAATCATAGGTAAAAATGAATCCGGCCAATCCTATCGGTCGGTCTGCTCAGCAGTTTCGGTGGGCATTTCGAGGTCCCGTTTGCGATTAGACCCCTCTCTTTTTTTTTTTTTTTTTCTTTTTTCCTTTTCTTTTTGCAAGCCTGAGCCGACGCCGAATCTGCCAAGCCAGCCATCCATCCATCCATCCCTCGCTGTGGGCCCTAATTTTTCGCAGTCCAGAGCCGCCCCGGCCTCAAATTGCTCCAGAGGCCAGCGCCTCTTGTTGCTGTGCATTGCCACTGAACTGCATCTTCTCCACCGTTGATAGGCAGGCGTAGGTACCGGCCACCTTTTACAACTCGACGGCTTCTGCCACTGGGGCCGCCAATCTTCAAGTCCACCATCGCCAACAAACGCCCACTTTCCTTCACCACAACAAACTTCGACCTCTTGAACCACCCGCCCGCCCGCCAAAACCTCCGTATCCTGTATCCTCTAGTTTCCCGGTATTCGCACATTTTATTTTGATATATTTACTTGTTCATTTTTCGGTCGCGCCCCCCTTTCGATCGCCTACCCAAGTGCGAGCATCGCCTGGATTTAGGGGCTGGCTGGCCTTGCCCGAACCATCTTCCTGCCACTCTGGGCCTCAGAGCGACTTTGATCGCAGCGCCACATCACGACTCTCTATCATTCTCATGATGCTCGCAAATATCGGCCATTCGCACAATTAAATGACATGGATGCGCAGAATGCCGCCGAGACCGACCAAACGAGGTCCTCGGCTGCTTCCCCTCAACGGCGCCGTGGCTCCCAAGTCGACGCCAAAATCGCATCTGCGCTAGATTCGAAAACTGGCAACACTCCCTTGGAAATCAAGCCGAAACTTCCGTCTACCACCGCTTCGCTCTCTCGAGCCGACGACGGCCCCGATGACCGCGACTCGGACGCTGAAACCATCGTGCTTCCCGGTAAGGATGGTCACTCGCCCTCCAAGGTGCGCAAGGTCAGGCAAGAAGATAAGAGCGAGAGCGATGCCGATGCCTTCAAGTCAAAACTCGGCGCCAAGGTCTCCAAGTCCGATTTCGATTCAATCACCGCTCGTCCCGGTGACGCTCCTAGGAAGAAGCGTCACTCCAGCTCCGCAGGGTCAAGACTGGCCGACAAGGAAAGCCATTCTGGCGGTAAGGATCGCGCCGGCTCTAGCGGACTCAGTTCTGCGCCGACTTCGCCAACTCAAACACATCGACGTCTGCAGCACCGTCGACCACGGTCCCGCTCCGATGCAGCCCACGTTTCTGAATCCGACTCGGACGAATTCGCCAACAAGCCACCTAAACCATCGCTCAGAGACAAAATCAAATCTGGTGACAGAATAAATTCCCAAAAACGCAAGGCTCCCAAGGTCGAATCTGATGACGAGGCGGATTTGCGCAAGGCTAGGCGCCAGCGCACCACTTCCGTCAGCGTCGACGTAGGCCGCAACACTCGCGACGCTCGAGTCTCTTCAAGATCTCAACGTGAGGCGAGATCACAATCCCGCTCCCCCCCTCATAGAAATCACCGCCGAAGCACCTCTACGCAACTGCCGTCGTCCAACGGTCTCAGCCACAAGAAGAAGCGATTGCCGCCGCCGCTACAATCTACTGAATACCACTCCGATGACTCCTCGACCAGTGAAAGTCCTCACCCCCGCAGCACCAAATTGAGGAGCCTCGTCACACCCTCCAATTCCGAATCTCACATGTCCCCTGCCAAAGTGGGGCCTCACAAGAAGCACTTGGATGCCCATGGTCAGACGCTGCTCGCCCGCGCATGCGCGAGGGGCGAATACGATGTTGTCAAACAGCGCTTAGGAGAACGACCAGAAGATCTGAATGTGGCCGACTACGCGGGCAATACTCCTCTTCAGATTGCTGCAATTAACGGTTGTGAAGACATTGTCAAGCTCTTGATCCAAGCAGGATGTAATATGGACTGTGTAAATTATGACAAAGACACACCATTACTCGACGCTGTGGACAACGGTCATTTGGAGGTTGTCAAGCTTCTGCTGGATGCCGGCGTCAATCCACGCAAAGCCAACGTGAGTGGACAGGAGCCCATCGACCGTGTGACAGAGGAAACCGATCATGCGGAAGAAATTCGAGCACTGTTGATTGCCGCAAGAAAGAAAGCCGGCGACAGAATGCGAACCTCAGAGGATCGCCATTCTCACCATGACTTTGACACTCGCGATTCACATGCGCCTGAAAGCCCACGGCGATCGCCAGCTGCACCTAGCGGGAGACGCAGCACAACCGGGCGAGCTACAAAGACCCGAAACGATTTGCTCTACATGCCTCTAGACGATAAAACGCTGCGGCAAGCTGCCGGCCGTGGTGACGAGGAGACCGTTGCTCGCATCTTGCAAGTCAAGGAGGGGTTTGATGATCCCGAGTCTATGGTAGCTGCTGCCCGTGGCGGTCATGATCTTGTTATCCAGCTGTTACTAGGCCTCGGAGGTGCAAATGCTGACCCTGGCCCTGTCGCCAGTCTTGCCGCTGAATTCGCAACCCCCGTTCTTGCGGCTATTGGTCAAGAAAACATCAAGGTGGTAAAGTTATTACTGGAGCAGCAAGGCTTTGACCCGACAAGACGATTCAAGGGTGAGACATACTACGAAATTGCGCGACGTCGCCAAGGCCCGAATTGGAAGGAAGAAGAGGACATTCTTCGTGCTGCATACGACGAATACAAACGTACGCACAAGGATGGTGCTCCCAGCAAATCTCCGGGTCGAAAAGAGCGCGAACGTGATGAAAAACGCGCTAAGCGAGACGAAGCACGGGTGGATGCTAAGCGCGATCGCAAGGCCGGATCCAAACTGGACGGCCAAGGAAGCAAGAGGCGATCCGATTCTTTCTCAACTCACGGCGACGATGAATCGGCGAAACGCGGTCCCGGTCGGCCACGCAAAGAAGAGAAATTGCCGGCCGTGCAAGATATCGATCGCGAAGCATCACCGAACGTCCAGCACAAATCAGCCAAAATAAGACGCGCAGAGTCGGATGCTGCAGCCGCATCATCCGACGGCGAATCCGTCAAACCGCGCCGCAAGCTTGTGTCAAAGGGTGAACTTCGTGGCGAGAGAGAAAAGAAGGGTCGCGTCTCAGCTGGCAAAGAACCAACAAGTCCCAAAGCGTCTCGCAATGACGAAACAGCAGAAAAGCAAAAACTATCAGAGAAATACCATGACAGAACCAAGGCACTTAAGCATGATCCTTCTCGGGAAATTGACACGACGTCTAAGAGGCATCGCATGAGTACAACACCTGAGCGTTCTGCCGACGCAGACAAGGATGAGGCTGAAGTTTCTGTGAAGCGTCGACGTCTGGAGATCGACGTGTCGGAGAAAAAGAGCAAGCGGTCGGCTCTAGAAGACAAGACGAAGAAGTCAAATGGCAAGGGCGTAAGCGACGAAGACCTCGCCAATCACAAAAAATTGCCAGAGTCAAAACGAAGGAATTCCGACCGCTCTGTATCTTCTGACAAGGTTAAGATCAAGTCGGAGGATGTTGACATTGCTATGGCAGAAGCCCCCCTCAAAGAGCCTAGTGAAGAAGGCATGGACGAGGCTGAAGTAACCAAGCGAAAGGAAGAGGAGGAGGCACTTCAGAAGGAGAAGAAACGACTCGAGGAAGAGCAAGCTCGCCGTCTGGAAGAGGAAGAGAGGAAGGCCAAAGAAGAAGAGCGCCAGCGCAAAGAAGAAGAGCGCCAGCGCCGCGAAGCCGAAGCGGCACGATTACACGAAGAAGAAGAGAAGAAGAAAAAGGAAGAGGAAGAGAAAAGACAGCGCGAACAAGAAGAACGTCGGCACCGCGAGCAGCTGGAACGCGAGGCCGAAGAAGCGAAGAGACTGCAAGAAGAAGAGGAGCGCAAAGAGCGTGAGCGCCGTCATCGCGAAGAAGTGGAACGAAAACGTGCTGCCCGTGAGGCCGAAGCCAAAAAGATACGCGAAGAAGAAGAACGCGCTAGGTTGGACAAGCTACCACCGCTGTTGCGATGGCTCCAATTATGTCCCAATCCAAAGCTGTCCAGTGTGGCAGAGAAGTTCCGATTCATGTCCGGTGTCCGCTACGACACTATCCATCCCGCAGCCACCGGCACCGCCGAGGGCCGCGAGCAGTGGGTACTCAACACACATGTTGCTTTGCTTCTCGGTGAAAAGGACCTGAATCTCTCGCGGTACACAGCTTGGGACCGTGCGCCCGTCTCTCATCTGGCGAAGATGACTCTCTGGCGAACTGAGTGGGATCTATACACATTGCTGTCCAAAAAGTGCTTGGACATTGGCCAACAGCTACCTGATTACTACAGCGGCGAAGATCCCGATGCGCTGAGCTGGGAGACGAAGGAAAAGCTGAAGCAAGCTGCATGGGAGCGGTTCTCCACCACAGAAATGTTCTTCGTCAAGCTATCCGAACTGCTCTATACCGTTCCCAACATTCCTCACCTCCGCAACGTGACACTCGCCGTCGAGTATCGTGAACTTCTCGAGAGCGAGGCCCAGGCTGTGGGATGGAAGGCACCGAAGAAATGGAAGCAAGATCCTGGGGTGGACCGCTTCCATGGCTTTGCGCCCCGGCATAAGTACTATCTTGGTGGTTACTTCCTGCATGAGGATACTCCGACAAAGCACTTGATCAGCAGCACACCGTTCCCAGAAAAGCGAGTACCGCGCCGCGGCTTGGTTCAAGTATTCCCAGACGACCCAGATTATGAGAAGCTCTGTCTGCAGCAAGGCCTGGAGCACCTCATCAAAGGCCAATCCAGCCCATCTCTGCCAAACGGCGTACATGCTTCAGCTATGGAGACTAAGCTGCTCAATGGCACCAACGGCCACGGACACAGTCACCTCGAGGCAACCAGTGTTGCCGTTAATGGCGGTTCTCATTAAAAGCCAAACAGTGGGCATGCCAAATGTACATAGGGTGCACGACGTTTTGTTCTCCTCCTATACATTATTCCTCTGCCAGTCTATTCTCTATAATTTTTCTTGTTACATAGCTTTCGCGTACAGGCGACTCTTGGTTTCTGGCAGCGGTTACGTGATGGGCACTTTTCTTTTGGGTGTATATCCCCGAGGATGGAAGGGTTGGTTGGTATATTTGATGAAGAGAAGCTCCGATATGAGCTCAAATGTCGTAACGCATGCCCAGTCTGGGCAACAGTTTTTTTACCATTAAATTCTCTTTACGCAAGATTCACGTCTTGATCGCTATCTTGATTTATTTGTTTGTTTGCTTTCTGCCTGCTTGTCAATATCACAATGCGTCCATGTTGATGATGTTCTACGATGAAACGGAATGTAGGATGGCAATCTTGATTGCATCTCCGGTAAAGCAGGCCAAATTTCAAGCCAGACCTTTACTAGCGTAAATATGTACTTTAGTAAAGATAATGATATAATTTCTACCTATTCAGAATATCATCTTTCGGGCTGGTTGCTGTATTTACAGGCGGATTCCTGACTAAGCAGGCTGGGAAGCGGCCCTGGCTTGACATCATTGGCCGTCGCACCAAAAAAAAATGAACCCCACCAAGCCCACCAAAGAATCTGGAAGGACGACAATCGACAACTTGGAATCATACCAACCATTGCGACTTTCTCCCTCGCCGTACAGCGTGCCGGCCAAGAAAACACGCCAAGTTTACCACCACATATCTAACAACGCCCAGGCCAGCTGCACTGTTGACTCCTGACGCGCGCGAGCCGCGAGTAGTTGCCCATCATGTCGACGACTGTGGACAAGGTAGGGCTTGTCCGGGTGATTAATATAGAAATGGTGTATTCGCTAACGGATGCGCGGTGCAGATCAAAGAGGTCGAGGCCGAAGTATGTTGAATAGTGCCCCGAAGTATTCGTCGAATCAGGAGAGTGGCCATGAATGGCGCTTGGTCATTCGTTCGACTTCACCCCCGCCACTCGCGACCACATCGATGGAACGATGCTGACAAGGAGTTTTTGCGATGCAGATGGCCAGAACCCAGAAGAACAAGGCTACCTCCTACCATCTGGGTCAGTTGAAGGCCAAGTTGGCTAAGCTCAAGCGCGAACTACTGACCCCGAGCGGAGGTGGCGGCGGCGGTGGCGCTGGCTTCGATGTCGCCAGAACGGGTGTTGCCAGTATCGGCTTCATTGGTTTTCCCTCTGTCGGCAAGAGTACACTGATGACTCGACTGACTGGCCAGCACTCCGAGGCTGCCGCTTATGAATTCACAACGCTTACTTCGGTGCCCGGTCAAGTCATGTACAACGGTATTTCAACCTTTGCGTTGCCTTTCTCTTGAGAAATGGGAGTTGCTAACTCCTAGAAGGTGCTCCTTTACAGATAATCGATTTGCCTGGTATCATTGAGGGTGCGAAAGACGGTCGCGGTAGAGGTCGTCAGGTCATTGCCGTCGCCAAGACCTGCCACTTGATCTTTATCGTCCTCGACGTCAACAAGCCGCTGACCGATAAGCGCGTAATTGAAGCTGAATTGGAAGGATTTGGCATCCGCATCAACAAGTCGCCGCCAAACATCACCTTCAAAAAGAAGGACAAGGGTGGCCTCAACATTACGAGCACGGCGCCTCTGACGCATATTGATCACGACGAAATCAAGGCCGTCATGAGTGAATACAGAATAAACTCGGCCGACATCACCATCCGCTGCGACGCCACGGTTGACGACCTAATTGATGTTTTGGAGGCTCGTTCCCGAAGGTACGGGCAACTGTGTTCACCGCGAGAATACTGCCCAGGAACATTATGCTGACCCTTCGCTCTGCAGTTATATCCCCGTTGTGTACTGCCTGAACAAGATTGACGCCATCAGTATTGAAGAGCTGGACCTGCTGTACCGAATTCCCAACTCGGTACCCATCAGCTCCGAGCACGGCTGGAATATTGATGAACTCATGGAGGTCATGTGGGAGAAACTTAACCTCAAGCGTGTCTACACCAAACCCAAGGGGAAGCAGCCAGATTACAGCGCTCCTGTTGTCCTGAGGGCTAACAAGTCCACTGTCGAGGATTTCGTAAGTCAAGTGCCATTCAACCAAGAACAAATGCCATTTTGCTAATATTATGGGCTTTCATGTAGTGTAATGCCATTCACCGAAGCATCACCGAGGTCTTCAAGACGGCCATTGTCTACGGCAAATCGGTCAAGCACCAGCCTCAGAAAGTTGGCTTGGCCCATGAGCTGGAAGATGAGGATGTCGGTAAGTTGAAGTGACATGACAGTGCAACTTTCTCGGCGTGCTATAGACCGTGCTCGTGGAGGTTGCTTAAAGCCGTGGCCACGTAGCTAATCGATATCTTAGTTACCATTGTTAAGCGATGATGAATCTCAGGAACGGGCCGGCGGGCGGCCTCGAGGGCATCAATTCCAGCGATTCAAGCTACTTCAGGCTGAAGCCCCCCTGGGGTTGCCGTTGTTCATGTCATAGCATCCTTGCCCGTCTGAAAAAAAAAGGCTCTTTTTTTGCTGCCCGAGTCGCGAAAGGCGACTAGGACGAGGATGGGTACTCAGCTGGGATGGGAGTTTTGCTCGCCGGATATCCGTAGGCTCTACAGATGGCATCCAGGTGGCCAGACCAGGCTCAGCCGGTGCAGGGCAGGTAGATGATTAAGAAAGGACGTTGGGGCCGGGTGTTTCACAGTCTTTCATACAGAATGCCACAGCAGGCCGACGACATTCCCGCCGCGCCGTGACTCTCGTACCCCCTTCGCAGACGAGACACGACGAAAAAGAAAAAAGGAAAAGGACTTGACAGCAAGAAAGACTGTTCGGCTGCGAGCCGAGACATGGATATGGGGGCGCCAAAAAGGTTGTTTATTGATTCTGCAGGAAATGGTGGGGTGTTTTGTTGTTTTTGAAGCAGGGAAGTGGGAAATCAAACTCGCCATCAAGATTATTATTACTGGCGGGCATCTGTTGCAGAACTGGCTCCCGGAGCTGCATAGTACATGTTGCAATTTAATAAATAGTATGGAAAAGCTATTTATGCGTTTCCAAACAAGAACTAATTACCGTTGAAAGGAACCCAATGGCATGATGTTAGCAAAATTAACTAATTATCTTTACTTGCCGAGTGGTGTCAGCGCAAAGGACCACTTGGGGCACGGACTGCTGCTCTCGCCGCCGTTCAGACTTGGCCCGCTCAGAATCTCAACAGGCCTCTCCACCTCGTAAACTCGCCCTACAGGGGTTGACCGTTGGTTATTATCTGGTAATTTCTTCGTGCTGATCTTGGCGGCCGTCGTCTCAGACCAGCGGAATTGGCCCAGCCTCACGGGCTCTTTAACGAAACCCGGCGGTGCTTGTAGACTGGCGAGGTTTATGGTGCGGCGGATGAAACGCTTGGTCAGCCCCTTTTCATGAATTCTTCAAGAGACATGGATTTTTTTCTTCTTGTTGAACTGCAGGTGGCAGCTTGGGAGCTGAGTTTTGTTCGAGCTGGTAATCAGACGTCGCGGCTCAGCCGGATGACTTGACCAACGGGCACAAACTGCCAAACCCCCTTGCCAGGGCCCAAAGTGAAGCTGGCGTGCCTACGGAGTACTGATGGGGAGACTGACTGTGTGGCGTTTTGTAAGAAGAAAAACCAAGCGAGCAGGCGTCATCGAGCGCAAGACAACATACTCCTAGCATATCGAAAATGAATGTACATGATCGTGGCATTTCTCTTTCTGTCGATGCCGTGAATCAGTGTCTTGGCTGTACAATGTCTATGACACCTCCGGTATACTCTTATCACCTTCTTCGGTTTCATCACGTGGACGCATAATTTTTGATCGATGTCGGGATCTCGGACTCTGAATCGGCATCGAGCTCCGATACAATCACTCACACATCACTCCACTTTCTGGATTTACTTTTGGATTCTGGGAGAGGATAATTTTCCAAGAAGGAGCAGACTGTCGAACGCTCGAAACCATGGAAGCGGTCCGCTGAAGATCAATGAAGAGACTGTTATTGATGTAGTAAGCAGGGAGCGAACAAGATATTCAACTCAAAGCTAACATACGGTGTCTGAAATTCTCTGGAAGTCTGACATCTTGTCAATGAGGCCAGAACCACAAAAGCCATGCTATAATGCAGAAGGGTGGCATGGTTTTTCATGGAGGCTGTGTACCCAGTATGATTTGTCCCGTTTTCAGCCACGATAGCCACCATCAAACGTCGAATTAATAGAGGCTGGAATTCAACTAGTCGTTGTGCTGGAAGCGATTCTCGTATTACAGTTCCAAGTCAACACACAAGAATTCCAAGGCAGGACGTGGACAGAGTCGAGGCACTAGAATGAACGACGCTGCACTCGTGAGATGGCATACCCAAGCCATGACCGTGCTCGAGATTTGAAGGGAAAAAAGAGATCAAGAACTTGGAGATGGGCGATACCGAGACCAGCAAACGAGTCCGTTGCTTTACCCAAACGAGCGGCCGCGATCGGAGTCTAATCTCTTAGATTCTGATAGATAATCCTACGCATTGCATGTCCAATAGCAATAAAAAAAATCTGCAAGATGTGCCGCATATGCAGCCGCTTATAACTTATGGCTGACAAGAATTTCACAGCTCAAGCAAGATGTGAGTTGATGTGCATCGCTTGGGCCTCTACATCTGCTGCCGACTCGAGCCTAGGGCAAGCTAAATTTGGGCAAGGCAGCCCGCTACGGACAAAATCACCCGTGTTGAAACTTGATTGCCGATACTAAATGGGAGATGAGTGTGGATTCTCTGGGATACTTTCGTAACTAGTTAAGAGCGAGTCGGACAGGGTGTGGCGCCACGGCAGGGGCATGGCGATGTGTGTGTTGAGAAAGGCCCGGTTTAGCTTGGCGTGGGCGCTTATCGTGGGGGGGTTCCAGGCCCATTTGAGAGTGAAAAAAAAATAAGACCTTGGCCAAGAGCCCAACTCAGAACATGCAAGGTCTCGCCGACGGGGTCCGCGGTCCACGGGCCAACGAGTTTGCGCTTCATGGACGGACTCGCAGAGGAAGTTCTGGCAGGCAAGTGAAGCTGGGCCGGAAGGCTTCCGCTCTCCTGCGTCAAATGCCGCTGAAATGGGGGTTCGGAAGAAGCATGTATCAAACTATCAATGCAAGTCTTGCCAACCAGGCAAGGGAGAGGGGGGAGAGACAAAAAACTTGAGCGGTCATGGATTGTCGATGCTGTCTTTTTGATGACAGCGACGCACTGTAATAGCAGTAAGCTAAAGAAGTATTCTATAAGTTATCAATTTGGAACATTAGACCATGGGCATTTACTTTACTTTGAATCGCGAATTTCTCCGTAATAGGCATTTCGCATCGGAGGTACTTCCCAGGACAATTCGTTCTTCTCTGATCTCCCCATGTCAGGGTCCCGAAGAGTGTCTCACAGCAATGGAAAAGGTGGGATGAAAGCCAACTTGAACCATACACGTATTCTCTAGGAGTCGCAAAGGCGGGGAAGGTCAGCTCCGAGTAATAAATTGTAGACGTGCACGACGCTCAAATTACTTGGTGGGTTACACAAGGCTTCTAAGTGGCGCGGCAGAGAAGGCTCGGGGGTCAGTGGCTTTTTTGATAGCTCATAGAGGGGGGTGTGAGTGTGAGGCCAAGATGAGCACAAGACGTCGCAGGCCTGCCACGCCAGAGTTGCAGCGGGTTGATTCTTCTGTATCCGGACCGTACTCCGGACGGTCCACGATTTGGCAAAATCGTGATGGGTGCAATACTTTGTGCATGGCGCCGTGTCTTCATTTTCTTTTGCTGCCTCTCATTTCCTTCCATTCTGCGTTGCATCGGATCATCGTCTTGAGTCGTGGCTTGAAGGGCATGCAGTTCGACTGTGGGCTTTAGCCGAGACATTGAGCACGGGTTCGCTCGACTTGAGATTCCATGTCAAATCTCGGAATGTGGTTTGTGGGCACGGACGAGGGCACAGACTGTTTGACAGATGCCATATGGAGAAATAAAACAACCCTTTGGATGGATTGCATGGTTGGACAACTAGCTGTTGTAGCAGTGTAGCACCCAGCTGCCCAGTCTGACGCTCAGTACTGAGTTGAGTACTCTGTACGAGCCCTTCGTTTGCGGGCGGTCAAATCCTTCCCCCCTTTGGAGATGAAGCAACGGCTCGACGAAGAAGCGGCTAAGCTAGAGTCGGTTGGGCTGAAGTGTTGACTGGGCTGGACTTTGGCTGCACGATAGCGGAGAAGAGCGATGAGGACGGACGAAGGTTTTCTGACGAAAAAAAGGCTGTGTTCAGAGGAACAATACTTTTTACTTTTTAAGCCGTTGGAGCTAGAAATGGTAATCGAGACGCTGGTCGCATTTGGGCGAGGTGGCTGGCTGTTGGATATCGATTGGGCCGTTCGGCATTCCGGGGAAGAAGGTTGAGGAGAGGGAAAGAGGATGAGCCCAATTACTCTGTACCTGTGATTAAATAGTGTAACGTTATTTATTATCTAGGCCGTACCTTATTAATGCAGCCATGGCTTATGCGCTGTTTGCGCTGTTGCAGTATCTGGTCTTAACATCATTTCTGCTTGATTACACTCAAGCCTGATAAGCACTGTTAAGAATCAGCATAGGGCTTGCCTAGGTAGCTGGCACGTCGCACAGCATCTGGAAGATGAGGGTGGGCTGTTTTTACAAGCTGCCAGCCCAGCCGTGCGCAGTATTATTAGGTACCTTATTAGGTAGTTAATATCAATGCAATGCAAACGCCCTGCCAAGTCTTGTACGCTCGACGCCTCTGCCTCCGCCTCCGCCTTTGCCTCGACGCCTCATCGGCCTCCTTGACCTCTTGCCCCGTCCTATTATCATAATCGTCAATTCATCTCTTCCTCTCCTGTCAGCCAAACCGCCCAAGTCATCTATGATAAGTTGCATCTTCGCCCACCGCTTCGGAGGTGTGTGTTGCAGTCGCCCTCCTCCCCCACCCCCATTGGCTTCAGCCACCAGCTCTAGCAGCCAATCGTGGGCACTCATCCATCACCCATCATCTGTTCGAGCACGACGAGCAGGCGAGAAAGATTTCACGGGCGGCTGGACGGCCCTTGCCGAACCTACCAGTACACCTCTACTTACCAGGCCTGTTGCTGCTCGAGCCGTCCCGCTCTCTAGACTTGTCCCAGCTTCTCGTGACTCTCTTGTGGTTGGCCAAGCATGTCTCGACTCTCAACGCCCGCTTCGTTTCCGAAACTTGTCAGGCCCCTGCGACGCCACTGACGACAATGACCACCAGATTCAATCAATTGACAGAGGAAAGCAAAAACACGAAAAGACAAAGAGGCAACAGACTGTCCCCCGTGCTACAGTATCACTGTATGGTAATACACGACGTGCAAATCTGACACGGCTTTGCCCATCTCCTTGGCTTGGGTGGCAGTGTCTTCCAGCCCCAAAACGGTTATTCCAGCCGCGCATCATGACCCTCCCGCCATGGCGCACTGGTTGATACAGCCAACGGGAAGATATCCGGTCACCTTGTGGGACGCAAGTCGTATGTATCTAGCCTAGCCCAGGCCGTGGCGACGACGCACGGAGACAGCCCATGGGGCAGTTCTGGAGCAAGTAATTAAATTACACGCCGCCAAGCAAGCAAGCAAGCAAGCAAGGGTACATGTTGCTCTCTACCTGCCCCTCTGCTCTGCTCGTACCACAGAAGAAGCACGTTTGGGGCGCACCTCCACCCTTTCCTCGGATTCCACTTTTCAACCAGCTCTCGATGAGATCTCACCACGGAGTTCTGAGTCCTGACCCTCGGAGTTGTCCAGGAAATCAGCCTACACGGTCCTCGTTTCTACAGGCATGGGCATGACTACTGTCTCTGAGACGAAAATTTTCTACCCACCCTAGCCTTACAGCCGAAACTCGGACCTAATGCTCATTTCATTTTAGCATTCATCAAAACAACTGCCGGCCGCATCATCGCCAAGAGCTGGCAGCATGCTTTGGCATACCAGTAGAACTGACAGCAGCGCCCGTTATGCCCTCAACGCACAGAGTGTGTTGCTGCAACGAAGAACCCCCCACAAGTCTTGTTGAAAAGAAGAGAAGTCCTCTACGGATACGGATACAACTCGTGTTAGTCGACATCTAGGCGGCGGTTGCGCCGAATGTGTGCCGCCTCTTCCACCACAAGACCCTGTCCTGTCAAACTCATCTCAGCCTTTATTTTATTTTTCACTGACCCAAAGACGTACTTTTGGCTATCCGAATCTCACGCAGTCAAACTCATGGCCTCGCCTGAGCCTTGTGCAACACCGTCTTCTACCAGCATTAGCATAATCGACGGCCGGCGCGCGCCTTGACCCAGCAACAGGCAAGCTACTGCAGGCAACATCGATCTGGGCGGGTGCTCCCTTTGCTTTGCCCTCTCGCAGCCTTGTTCACCTGCATGCATGCACTAGCTAGGTACATGGTGCAGCCAGCTGGCCCGGGGTCGGACAACTACAGGTCGCGGAAGTCGGAACACAAGCCAGCGGCACCTAAACTTACTCGCTTCCATGCTCTACATAATCTCAGGCACGATCTGATGCTCCGAAGAAGGCCGACAATAGCATCAATAGCAAGCGCGGCAAGAGCAAACATTGACAATTTTCACAGGCACTTTTAATCGCCCAGCAACATGAGCGCTATAGCTTGGCATTGGCAAGGGCCTGCCTAGAAGGAGGGTGGACCGTCCCAGAGCGTGGACAAGGTAGCCAACCCCGGTATCGCCCACTCACACCAAGCTCACAGCTGCAACATGACCAGAGTGAAGGCTACGAATAGCCGGCTCTTGTCTGCTGGTTGGCTGCCAACTTTCCTTAGTATTATCAGTCTGGTAATGTTACCAATGTGTGGCTACCAGTGGGGGCGTTGCATTGTGGCATCTCTCTTCCAATCGCAACAATATCTGGTTTGCCTACTTTGATAGAGCCACAGCAAATGACATGCCACAGAGGTGCATGCGTGCGAGTACATATCCGGATTTCGAGTGAGCTGCCGACCTTGGTCCGTTTATTCGTTTCCGTACCTCCAACGCACCACCGAACCTGCCGAGCTGATGCTGAGCTTTCGCCACGAACAATACGAGTCAGCGTTGCAACGCTCTTCATGTCTTAATGGTCTTCATTTGAGACAAGATAAACCCGCCTCTTTTCACGGAAATCTCAAAGGCTATACTCCGTACCGTCTGCCTACTTAGATGGAAAGCGAATGTTTGCGCAGTATCGTTGGGGGCCGGCTTCGCACCGCTACTCTGCTCCATTTTCGCGGCTTGTCTGACGGGCATTCGGGGTCCTTTTGAATCAGGAATGATGTGATGCTGATGAGCTTGACCATCTCGCCGGCCAATGTCTGTTGCGGGCGCTAGTCTGTAGCTCGCTGCCGAGCTCAAACCGCCGCAAGTCGTTGACCTGGGGTGTGTACGTGTGGTGCAGTATCCGGTCTTTCCTCACACCCCCATCTCGCCTCCCACACCATTTCCTGTCTGGGTGCTTGGCTTGGGGTGCTCACATCATTGAGCTTCGTCCAGGCCAGTCCCCTGCAGCTTTCATCGTGCGCACCCCGGAAGGACTTCAGGCATATGGCTTGGGCCGGGGCCCTGGTGCATGTACATCAGTCGCTGCCAACATACATGCGCCCGCTCCATTCCTACAAGTATACCCGTCACGCCTGCTCATCATTTTTGCCCTTCAACGTTCTGGAATTCTTTCTGTCTGGCTTTATCTCAATATTGTCTTTGCTTGCATAGGAAGTAGGTCTAGACTGTTGAGTCAGCTTCCTATTGCCACACTGTTTCCACTTCCAAGACCTGACAACTCCTTGCGCATTCTATCATTCCTTGCTCAGCACACCTCCTCGATTCATTCGCTTTCGCGTCTCTTCCAATACTCCTGTCAACGACTCAACGCACTATCCCCATAACGATCTACGACTCTGCAAGGCAAAGCTCTGGCCGAAAGCCTCGTCACTGTTTACTGCATCATTCACAATATTACTCCCCTGCTTTCTCACCTGACTGTTTCAGAAGCGCGCTGTCAAAGCGGCGGCATAAAGCCACACTCCTTCAACCAAACCCAAACTCTAAAAGGCATCGCCAATATAGAAGGGACAACCATCGAAGCTGCAGCGTTTCGACAGTGCCGGTTGGTAGACGCCTCAAGCCGTCGAGTCTCCATCCCCGTCAACTATTTCTTTGATACGTCCCCAAAACTACTCTGCTTTTATGTCCGAGTTCTCGGCGTAGCAGGTTTGATGATGTGAGTCTTCTCTCTGCACCAGTCTTCGACTCTGATGATGAATAACGCTGTCGTTGCCTCGTCCAGAAAATTCTGACAGTCTAGCAGACATTGGCATCTACATCTAAGCTATCGACAAGCTTACTTACCGAGACTATGAAGTCTGAGAATGGTCATACGGACGAGTCGTCCAGCAACGACGCCATGATTAATTCCAACAATTACCACCCGGGCCCGTGGCATAACGCAAGCCCGTACAGCCAAAGTCCTTACGGAAACAGCCCCATGAGCGAATACGCGCATTTCTCGGGGTACCTATCCCACGAATTGCCGACTGAATCACTTTCCAGCATGTCCACGTCTTTATCTCACCAGCAGATTGCGCACGCGGGACATATGACGCATCATCACTTGCCTATGTTGACGACCACAAGTTGGCCAAGCGAGCTGACCACACATGGCCCGCCTCACAGCTTTTCTGTTTCATCCAATACACTAGCGCCGGCGGCAATGCCTGCTATATGTACAACAAGGCCTCCTGAGAAGACGAGAAAGACCTTGACTTTCGAACAGAAGAGGGATATGTGCCTGTATCATGAGAAGAATCCCAAAACGAGGCAGGCGGATATTGGTCATGTTTTCAATGTGGAAAGAAGGTATGAATCCAACAAGAGAGTGACCCCGATCCAGGATCTAACTTGCTGGATTTAAGCACCGTGTCGAAAGTTTTGCGCAACAAGGAGATGTATCTTAAAGGTGAAATCGAAAAAGACTCCAACGGGAAACGCACTAACGGAAAGAACCCTGATTTTGATCGAACGCTCGGCAACTACATTCGGAGACAACGGGAACGCGGAATCCCGATGAGTGATGAGGACATCATGGATAGGGCGTGCCAATACGCTCGCGGCAGCCCCAACCATCAGGCCATCCTGGCTAAATTGACAACAACCTGGCTCAACAAGTTCAAGCAAAGATACTCCATCGAAACTGTGGACTCCATGAGACGGGCTTCGGAGCCGAGCATTCCGGATAAGCTGCCAATATCTGCGAGGTTCCAGAGTATTTCGCCGTCGTCGCCGTCGCCACACACCTCGCCTCTGTCTGTAAGCCCAAGTGACGACGATTTGCGATCCCGCGGAGACTACAATTTTACCTATCGCCAGTACGCATCTCATTCGGAGACTTCATTGACGGATAACGCGGCGTCGTCGTTTTCTTCCGAGCTCATCAGTCCCGTCGCGTCATTCAACTATTCGCCCGATGGACCCTCCGCCGGATTTCCCCTGGATCCCGAGTTTGAAGCAGAACAGAAGCGGGATACATTCACATTTCGAGGAACGATGGAATTGGAATACACCAGCCCCATCCAAACCGCCTCCGCAGATTCTCTGCTGATGACACCCCGCAACCTCCCGCCCATCTGCAAGCAAGAGTCCCCTGTTGCCGACACCATGGCCTCGATCCCCCCACAAGCATATCAACGGAAAGGATATGAAGACTGGTGCGCCAAGCTCTGAGGATGCGCAGCGCGCGGTAACTACACTGCTGAGCTATCTCCAACATCTCGGCGAGTCCGGACAGTTTGACCACGAGTACTCGGCTATTATGCAGCTCACCAGGAAACTCCACATACAACCGAGTCAGTTTTCTCTCCCGGATTCGAGAGAACTAACAAGAATTGTGGAGGGAAATGGTGACTTGATCACAGCTGGCGGAGCACATGGTAACTGAATGACCAGGGAAATGACTAGGAAACGTGGAACGCGCAACGGGCGAAAGATGGGAGGCGGTTTGACATTTTCTTTTACTTTTCTGTGGAGGATTTCCTTTCTCTTCTTTTGCACTTATATATCTTTTGTCTTTTTTATGTGGCGTTTACAGGAACGAACGAACTCTGTACTTCCCTTGTCCGCCATCCCAATGGCTGCACGGACTAGAGGGTATATTATGGGGACCATCAGCAAAGCGGTGACATTTTGGTCATTTTTGCATCTATTTTTATTTTCTGCTCGCAGCTGACGGCGGAGGGCGGTCATAAGAACTTCTTCAAGACGACAAAAAGACTGGGAGGCGACTCTATACATGTCTGGCGACAGACCGTTCGGCGACGAACTTTTGGGGCACGCAGCTTTGCGCGAGCAAGCTGGAGACGGGAGCTTTTTTTTATATCCACCATTACTTGTCTTTCTACTCAGTTATTCTCATTTGTATCAATAAGACCGAGCTGGCTCGATACTCAAAGACAACGATGCGGAAATGCCCCGAAGTGATGATGCGGCTCAACATGTAAATGGGTATCATAATACTGAACTGTCTAGACTTGGAAACAAGGCAAGTAAAATTACGTGGGAAATAAAGGTGCAAAACGTCAACCAAGTCTCTCCTCCCAGAGCTCGCTTACGCCTTTCTCGCTGAGCTCCGGCATCAGGCGAACCAGTATCAGCTCCAGGACGCTATACATGAGATGCTTGTTGCAGTACTCGTCATTCAGCACCATGAGCAAATACTCCATGCCGTCGACCATGCCATCTTCTTGCGCCGCCGCAGCTTCTGATGAATCGCCGCTCTTGCTCCCTAGATAGATCTTGGCCACACCCGTCGGCAGTAGGCCGAGCAGGGCGCCAGCAGCTCTCTTGCGCAGCGCCACAAATTCGTCGTCAGATGATGGGGGCGCGAGGGTCGACTTGCCTGGTGCGTTGTTGGGGAAGAGCACACCCCGCAGGGTGCGCAGCAGCCCTGGCAGGTGTGACGCCGAGAATAGCTGCTGAATGTAATGAGAGAGTAACCTGGTGCCAAGGAAGACGAGTTAGTAGGGGTCTTCATTTAAGTCTGCTCGCTTCGGTTGAAATTGTTTTCTCCTCCGTCAATGTCAAGTGTGAGTGGGGAGAAGGAGGGGTAGATGGCGTATGTGGACGATGAAGAAGGATTCAAGCCGTCGATGTGGTGTGGTGTGACTGGAGACTGTTGCCGCTTCCAGGCAAAACCAAACAATTCGAGTTGGCAGAGCAATGAGCGGCTCGACATGCTGTGCTCCTGCGGGAAAGCATGTCACTATGGCTCGCATTTCGTGTAACGACCAAGGCAGCCTTGTCGTACGTTTGCAGAAGCTCATGCGGGGGACGAAATGTTTTGCCCAACACGCGCGCGCATCGTGCATTTCTTGTCCGACAAGGCAGCCTTGTCTCGTCGATGCACGGGCTGCAGGCCACCAGGCGCACGCAGGTCATCGAAGGATGCACAGAATCAGGGCAGCCTACGGTCACAGTCGCACAGTGGCGTGCAGCACGGTAGCACTCGCATGATGACATCGTTATTCCTGTCCTCGTGGCCTGAAGCATCGTTTCACTAGCCCCATCTCGAAAGGACTGGAGCAGACAACGCTAGATGAATCGTGTCACACCGTCCTAACCAGAGGAGGATGCGCCCAGGGGCCGAGGATGCAAAAGTCCCAAGAACGTGGCGAGAGCGGCGCAGGCCCTGCAACGTGCGGCGCGTAAATGTACGAGTCCAAAGCGTTGGTTGGATGGCTTCGTTGGGCACTCTTTCAATCAATCGCGAGGCGAAAGACGGCTTTTGTGTCGCCATTGGCCAGTGGCGGTGAAACTAGGTGAACTTATTGCGGAATCAATCAAGGAAAGCATGCAAGCTCGTCGCCTAGTTCTACTTCCACGCCGTGGCGTCAGCAAGGAAAAAATCCTTGTCTCATGTTGCCGCTGATAGAGAAGCTCTGAGGTGTCGCAGGATTATACTGGGTTGGGGTTGGCCAGCTTCGGGTCGGGCCTCATCGTCACGCGGGCCGATGCGGACGCTTGTTGTGCGCATGTCGCTCCAGCTTTCAGGCCTCGTGACGTCGGTGAAAATACGGAGTGCCGACAAATTTCGCATGGTTCGTAGTGATAGGAAGAGGGGACGCGGCTGATTGCGCAAATAATGACGGGATCAAAACACTGACTTACCGGTCAAGTGGACTGTTAAGACCTACGAGCCTTCCTGGCCCGTGGACAGCCTGATACTGCACCAACGAAAGAAATCCGGAAAGCCATGGCATACGCGTGTCTAGCTGAATGAGAGTTCCTACGCACTGCCACACTTTGAAACTTAGAACCGGAACCTTGGTGGGCTTGCCGAATTGACCATCTTTCGACAATCCCACCGCTGTTTGCCGGAGCGGCAATGAGGATGATGCAACTAGTGTCGTGATCAACAGTCGGGCAGAAGAGAACATCACCACTGCAAAGTGGACTATCGTCAAGAAAACGGCTTGTGCAGACCACTTGATTCGCTCCGTTTTGCCCTTGGACTTCACTGGGGGCGTGTGTCGGCCAGAGACCATTCTTTGTGTGGCCCGTGACTTTTTCTCCCCAAGAACTCTGCCCACAATGCAAATGCTCTCATATAGAAGCCAGGGCTGTGATGCCTTGCCAGCAATGATGTTGCCGACAATCAGCTCTGAGAAGATCTGGCCGACAATGGCAGTCAGACACGGATTCTCCAAATCTTCCGTTGGCAGCAGGATAGCAAGAACGGCTTGCACCAAAAGTTGACGGTAGGCAGATTCATTTTCTTGCTGCTCTTCAGCAGACCTTTGATCGCCCGTTTGAGGCACAGGAGAGAGCTGAGGAAGCGGGCAGAGTGCATGGTACACTTGTCGAGGATTGACCGCCACCGGCTCCTGCGACACTGGATCATGGCTCGTCCTGTATGCTATTGTTGGTCAACGCTAATGCGCCTTTCATTGCAGTATATCTTGCGCGTACCTGCTATGTGCCTGTCCAGCAGGTCGGGTATTTCATCCAGCACCAAGCTCTCCACGTCCAGAGTCCTGAAGCGCTGCTCAAGCGCCCTACTGCAATGAGCGATCACCTGCAGGACCTCTGCGACAAATGTCTCATCGGGTGTGATCTTGTTGTACCAAACCTGTACGAACTCGCGTATAATAATGGCGAGAAATGCGTACAGCTGCAGGTCGACGTCGTTTCGGCTCGTGAGGGAGGGAAGCAGCTCCTCGATCGGCGTGACCACGTCGCGATCCTTTTCGCTCAGTTTCTGGGGGCAGAGGACGCGGCGGATAAGCATCAGCGTCGCCTTGTCTGATAACGGATCCATAGACGGTGCTCTCTCCGGGCGTCGTCCTTCGCCAGCGGCTGCCGTATCTCGCTGCTGCTGGGCTACTGATGGTCGAGTGCGCGGGGCGACCAGCCTCGCCGGGGGCGCTGCCACAGAGGCGCTGCTCATCGCAAAGTCGCGCTACTAGGATCAGCCGAGTCGCATAACGGTGGTGCGGCAGTCAAGCGCGAGCCTATTATTTGCGTCGCCTCGAAAAGGAAATTGTGCGTTTGTATTGATGAAGCTAATGTTCTGACTACCTAGCTGTAGTGAGACGCAATGGTCCCCAGCGGCCCCCCACAAGGGTCCCCAGGGTACCTTACTTCGTACCTTACCCAGCCAACCAGCATGTACCCGATCTGCTGGTGACAAATTATTTATGCAACTCTAGTCAAGGCATTGCTGAACCGCAGGATTTCGATAGATGTGCAACCATGACATGTTTGGAGCTTGGTCTATTGTAATATTTATTGTACATACAGTTACATGTTACTTGGTGGATTACATGAGAGTGGGCGACGGCCCGCATGACCATATGCTGGCCAATTCATTTCACTGGTCCTTGGTTGTGGTTTCGTATCTGGAGAATGATGTTAGTATATGCTTCAAAATTCTACCAGGAAGAATGAAAACATACCTCTTGCCACGGAATGCCCACACACCCCAGTTGCCACAGGTGATGTCTTGAGGGTCGGCGTCGTTGAGATCCCATCGCAGACTTCTGAAATTGTTCTCGCCAGGCTCAAGCAGGATATCAAACTCCCCACGCGACTTGTTTCGCACCCACTCAACGTCGCGGTCCAGGTCCTGCTGCGTGTAGCCAGTGCTAATGATAGGCACTTTGGTCTCCAAAAGGAGAGGCAAAGTCTCCTCCCACTCGTGACTGCTGGCGGGATGGCCGAGGCCGGGGTGGAAAAGAACGAAGCAGTCAAAGTACGGGTCGTAAGGAGCGAAGTGGCCAGTCTTGTGGATGGTGTGGTAATAGTCCACGATAGTGCTAATCTTCATCTTGTACCAAACCCTGTCCTCGACAATCGCACCGAATGGATTCGATGGTGTGCGCTCGGGGAGAGGAAACTCGTCATCTCGGTTAGCCATGCTCTCGGGGCCAATCATAATAAGGTGCAGTCTAGACTCGGGGAAGAGATGCGCCAGCTGCACCCAGGTAGACCGGGGCAGGGACGATTCAGCGCGAGCTCCCAAGACGAAGACCCGAACTGGCGGAGGTTCGGGACGAAGTGTCTGAATCGTGGCACCGCGTCCGGAACGGCCAGGGTGAAGATTGTATCTCAAAGCTAGTCATGTCAGCCAACAGGTCAAAGCGAGATGCGGCGCAATCGTGGAAGTCACTTACCACTAAAACTCTTGAGGCCTTCGGTGGTGAGACGGCCTCCAGTTTGGATATTGTAGGGGCTGAGCTCATGAAGAACACTGCCGATTGTAACAGGATAAGTCAACAGGCGAGTAATTTGGCGCATGGCTCGATCAGAGTCAACAGCATTGAACTCGCGAGTGTACATGAAAGTGTCCCAGTTGGTCATGTTGACAGCCGCATCATCAAGCTGGAGGTCGGGCAGGTTGGCCTCATGAAACACCCTCCCAGAGCGCAAATCGTGGTCGTCCTCATTGATCTGTCGTAAGGTGTCACAGATCTTCAGATGCTCCTCATAATGATCCATCCAGTGCTCCTTGCTGCAGTACACAGGAATGCCGCAGTCGGGACAATCGAAATCAACCTTCGCAGGAGGCATATCGCCGGTTCGAGGTTGCTCGCCCTCAGGGAGTGTCGACATCTTTGTTGGCCTATGGTCTGGATGCGGGCAATAGGCATGCTGGCGCATGAATGCGGCGCGGCGTCGGAATTCGGGTACAGGGGAGTCGGTGAAGGAGTGAAAGAGGTCATCCTGCGAGAGCTTGACAGAAGTGGGCACAGGAGGCTTGTCCGAATTCTTGAAGCTAAAGGACGGCGCAGACTGAGAGGAGTACTCCCTCGCTGCCGGCGTCGTCGTAGCTGTCGCTGTGGTTGTCTGCTTGTTCGGAGACGTGGTCGAAGTCTTTGAGAGGCTCGAGATGGCTGCGAGTTGCCTGCTGGCGCCTCGCTGGGTAAGACGCCCACGTAAAGCCGTAGAGCATAGGCCGCAGAGGCTCTGCGCCGCGCGGCGAAGAGACTGCTCCATTGCTGCTGAGTTGTCGCAAGACTGACAGGGTCTCGATGTGATTGAGTTGCGTGCGACTGGCTTGTCGGATGTTTTTTACGCATGTCATTCGAGGACAGAGCTCTTGGCCCACTTTCATGTTCAGTGATAATAAAGAGCATTTGAAAGAAATGTTGGTCTTGTCTAGGTCTTTTGCCTTCTTAAAATTATGAAGAAAATTTGAATATTTGTTTCCGACCAATTGCATCCCATTGGGTCATATTTGAACAATTCTTTTGACCTGTCCGTCACCAGCAGCTCCCAGCTAACAACCAAGACGAGGACAGAACAAGGTACCACATTGTGACCCACTCTGCCAGCCGCATTAACTTTCCTCCATCGCCATTGGCATTTCCAACCCCAAACAATTTAAATCCTGCAGAAGCTGTACAAAAGCATGCCACGAGCTACGAATGTAGAATCCTTGCGGCCGACGCCCACTCCCCAACCACAGCTCTAAGCCGCGCAGGCTCATCTGCGCCCAGAAAGGAACATGGCGACCACTTCCAACATGTTCCTTTACTCGCTGACGATTCAGCCGCCAACAAATGTCGTCCAAGCAGTTCTGGGGCAGTTTGCTGGCACAAAGGAACAGCTTATCATCACGGGCTCTGGCTCCCAGCTGACTATTCTGCGTCCCGATCCAGCGCAGGGTAAGGTCGTTCCTTTGTTGTCACACGACATTTTCGGGGTTCTGCGCTCCATCGCGGTTTTTCGTTTAGCTGGAAGTAGTAAAGGTCAGTAGTTGAGCAGCAATCGTCGCGTGTTGACGTCGACACGATAGGCTAACACGGCATAGATTATATCATTCTCGCCACCGACTCTGGTCGAATAACTGTCCTTGAGTACCTTCCCTCGCCGAACCGTTTCAGTCGCCTGCACATGGAGACATTTGGCAAAACGGGTATTCGCAGAGTCGTGCCAGGCGAATACCTTGCATGCGACCCGAAGGGACGAGCTTGCCTGATATCTGCTGTCGAGAAGAATAAGCTCGTCTATGTTCTCAACAGAAACTCACAAGCAGAGCTCACAATCTCTTCTCCGCTCGAGGCACATAAACCTGGCGTGCTGGTCATAGCCCTGACCGCCCTTGATGTTGGCTACGCGAACCCCGTCTTTGCCGCCTTAGAGATCGACTATACCGAAGTAGACCAAGACAACACGGGAGAAGCACTGTCCGAGGTCGAAACGCACCTCGTATACTACGAATTGGATCTTGGACTCAACCACGTGGTCCGAAAATGGTCCGACCCCGTTGACCCTACTGCTTCCCTTCTCTTCCAGGTGCCAGGTGGAAATGACGGCCCCAGTGGTGTTTTGGTTTGTGGTGAGGAGAATATTACCTACCGCCATTCCAACCAGGATGCTTTACGTGTGCCAATTCCTCGTCGGCGAGGCGCCACTGAAGACCCTTCTCGAAAACGCAACATCGTGGCCGGCGTCATGCACAAACTCAAAGGTAGTGCTGGTGCGTTCTTTTTTCTACTGCAGACTGACGACGGGGATCTATTCAAGATCACAATCGACATGGTTGAGGATGAAGAGGGAGCTCCAACTGGCGAGGTGCAGCGAATGAAGATAAAATACTTTGACACTGTGCCAGTTGCCACGAGTCTCTGCATTTTGAAGAGTGGGTTTCTCTACGTTGCCAACCAATTTGGTAACTACGCGTTTTATCAATTCGAAAAGCTCGGTGATGACGACGATGAGCTGGAGTTTTCGAGCGATGATTTTCCCGTCGACCCATTGGCTGCGTACGAGCCCGTCTACTTCTATCCCAGACCGGCGGAGAACCTGGCTCTTGTTGACAGTATTCCCGCCATGAACCCTCTGCTAGACTGCAAGGTAGCCAATCTGACAGGCGAGGATGCTCCCCAGATCTACAGTATTTGCGGCAACGGCGCGCGAAGCACATTCAGAACCATAAAGCATGGTCTGGAAGTCAACGAGATTGTTGCGTCCGAGCTCCCTGGTGTTCCTTCCGCAGTTTGGACCTTGAAGCTGAACAGTGATGAGCAGTACGACACATACATTGTGCTGTCCTTTACCAACGGCACATTAGTCCTCAGCATCGGTGAGACTGTCGAGGAGGTCAGTGACTCGGGTTTCCTCACTAGCGTTCCTACCATTGCAGCCCAGCTTCTCGGAACGGACGGTCTCATTCAGGTGCATCCCAGGGGAATCAGGCATATTCGCAATGGGAACGTGAACGAGTGGTCAGCCCCTCAGCACAGATCCATCGTTGCGGCATCGACCAATGCACATCAAGTAGCAATTGCCCTGAGCTCTGGCGAGATCGTTTACTTTGAAATGGACTCGGATGGATCTCTCGCGGAATACGATGAAAAAAAGGAAATGTTTGGAACCGTCACGGCCCTCAGCCTCGGCGAGGTTCCCGAGGGTCGTGTTCGCAGCTCTTTTCTCGCTGTTGGTTGCGACGATGCTACCGTCCGTATCTTGAGTCTAGACCCCGAGTCGACTCTTGAGAACAAATCGGTACAAGCATTGACTGCTGCACCTACATCTCTGGCCATCATTCCTATGGATGATTCGTCATCCGGCGGATCAACACTCTATCTACATATCGGTCTTCACTCTGGCGTCTATCTTCGCACTGTCCTGGATGAAATCACTGGAGACCTGTCCGACACGCGGCAAAAATTTCTTGGACCCAAGCCAGTCCGACTATTCCAAGTCTCTGTTGGCGGCCGTACCTGCGTTCTCGGTCTGAGCTCTCGTCCTTGGCTCGGATATGCGGACCCTATCACTAACAGCTTTGAGATCACTCCCCTAAACTACGTCGATCTTGAATGGGGCTGGAACTTCAGCAGTGAACAGTGCGAAGACGGTGTGGTCGGCATTCAAGGGCAATCTTTGAGGTAAGACCATCACTCCTCGTATTTTGATTTTATACCACAGTGCTACATGATGAGACTTAAGAATCCCAAGCCAAACTGGTGATGAGGACTAACGCATTTTTTTCCAATTGTTCCTACTGAACTGCACTTCACTTTTCCCCTTGACTACAACCGAGCCTATCGAGCGGATAACGCTAATGAGTTCGCAGAATATTTTCAATAGACCGTCTGGGCGAGACTCTCATTCAGAGTTCGATTCCCCTTACATATACGCCAAAGAAATTTGTCAAGCACCCAAGCGAGCCTCTCTTCTATACGATAGAAGCAGACAATCATACGCTGCCTCCAGATCTGCAGGCCAAGCTGTTGGCAGATCCTGCGGCCGTCAACGGCGACGCCAAGGTGTTACCTCCTGAAGAATTCGGTCACCCTAGAGGTAACCGTCGCTGGGCATCCTGCATCAGCGTAGTTGACCCAGTCTCAGAAGAACCAGGTGTTCTGCAGAAGGTCGACTTTGAGAATAATGAAGCTGCCGTCAGCGCAGCTGTTGTTAGCTTCGCAAGCCAGGACGATGAAAGTTTTCTGGTTGTGGGTACAGGGAAGGATATGATCCTCAACCCGCGAAGCTCATCAGAGGCATACATATATATCTACCGCTTCCAAGAGGGTGGCCGCGAACTCGAATTCATTCACAAGACTAAAATCGAGGAGCCAGCAATGGCTTTGTTGGCCTTCCAGGGCAAGCTGCTGGCAGGTATCGGTAAAACTCTGCGTATGTATGATTTGGGTATGCGCCAGCTGCTTCGAAAAGCTCAAGCCGAAGTCGTGCCTCAGCAGATTGTGTCACTCAATACACAAGGAAGCCGCATCGTGGTCGGCGACGTTCAACAGGGCGTGACACTCGTCGTTTACAAACCAGCTTCAAACAAGCTCATTCCGTTTGCCGACGACAGCATCGCTCGTTGGACCACATGCACGACTATGGTAGACTACGAATCAGTTGCGGGTGGCGATAAATTTGGTAATATGTTCATTGTCCGCAGCCCTGCCAAGGCGAGCGAGGAGGCGGACGAGGAGCAGGCTGGCTTGCACCTAGTCAACGCTCGTGACTACCTGCATGGTGCGCAGCATCGCCTCGAGCTGATGTGCCATTTTTTTACACAAGATGTCCCAACCAGCATCAACAAAACCAGTCTGGTAGTTGGAGGACAAGATGTCCTGCTTTGGAGTGGTATCATGGGGACCATCGGTGTCTTCATACCCTTTGTGAGCCGCGAAGACGCCGACTTTTTCCAGAGCCTGGAACAGCACCTTCGCACAGAAGACGCACCTCTTGCAGGGCGAGATCACCTCATGTACCGCAGCTACTATGCGCCAGTGAAGGGTGTGATTGACGGAGATCTGTGTGAGCGATTCGCCGCTCTGCCAAATGACAAGAAGCAAATGATTGCGGGAGAACTAGACCGCTCCGTCCGCGAAATTGAGCGCAAGATTTCCGACATTCGCACGAGATCAGCCTTTTGATGATGGTTGTTTTATCAGCGATTTATATGTACAAAGTTTTGCGTGGGTTGATATCTGGAAAGGAGGAATAGTGATGGCGTTCTTGTGCAAGGCAATAAAAAACCCCAGACCAGGGTGGTCAGTGGCGAAGCATACGGAGTTTCAAACGGATCCAAATGATGAATTTCATAACATGATATCTATCTAACATGCTGCTGAAAGCTGAGATATGTTATCTCTATCTCAACCCACGGAAAAACCACCGCGTGGTGCTTACTTTATTCCTGTTTCTGTCTCGTTGTGTCTGCTCCCAGGCCTCGTCTTCGAAGTAGGTATCAACAGCACGCTCGAGATTGTAGCCTGCCTGCTCGAGGTACAGCTGAGCCACGCCGTAGTCGACGAGCTTGCACGCCGTCATGATCCGCCGAATCTTGCTCTTGCGCAGCTCCTCGGCCTCGCCCTCAACAGGCCGCGGGGAGAGGCTGACGCCAGCCTTGTAAAAGGCACCCGGGATGAGGACTGTCTTGCGCGCCAGCAGCAAGTGGTCGCTGTGGATCTTGTTGGCGCGGCGCAGGGCGTCCTGTGGCACGCCGTAGCGCAGCGACAGCGAGAGGATGCTATCGTGCTCGTGGTTAAGAAAGTGCAGCGTATCGTCGGCGCCGCCTGCCTTCTCGTTCTCGGCACCGTTGCGGGCCGAGTATGGTGGGGGGTCGCACGGAGGCGGAGGCCTTTGGCGTTGACGTCTGGCGTCGATATGGTATGCAGGGGGTGCTTTGAGGCCTTGCGGGAGTGGGTTGGGCTCGCTGGATATTTGGCAGTAAGGGCAGTAGGCTGCGAAGCGAGCGTTATTCTGAGGGTCACTGTCGTAAGTATACAGGGAACCGAGTATCGAAGAGGCGTCTGTAATACGAACCACGATGCATTCACCGCATATAATTCTGTCGCAGCAGGGAACCCTTCGCTGATCTGGAGGTGGCTTCTCGGAAAGTTGCTTTCCGTCTTCGGGAGTTAATATCGTTGCACAGGTACTGCATGCCTCCATGTCCAGTGTCTGCAGGCCGCGTGGCGAATAGTCGGACGGACAGAGAATACAGGGGGGGGGGGTGCTGGGTTTGCCAGTATACGCGGCTAATCTGGGTATTGCTAGGGTGTGGAAATCGAATCACTCAATTTCGTTTTGATGTATAAATTGGTGGATGTACATGGTATGCGGATGAATTTGCTATGAGTTGGGGATCGAATAGATCCCATGGCGAGCGATCTGCATCATGTTGGCAATGCCGCGGGGCAAAAAGCTGACTGATCATAGTCGCATGACCAACACAGCATCTGCACTCCTTTGGCGCAGATGATGTCGCTTGTTGGCGAATCAGCAGGATAACATTTTTGAATCACAGAGTTGAAAATGACCACTTTGGCAAGCATTTTATTTGATACGAAAGTCTCGACGCTCACGGCATCATGGTGTAAGCCTATCTCATTTGGCGACCATGTCACTAGCTGAGTGAGTAATAGATCCCACATAGGAGCCTTTTAAAAAGATTTCGACGCTGTAGAAGAACTTTCATGATGAATGGGTTTAAAATGATCCCCTTTGTTCCGAAGCAAACATGTTGACCTGATGTGTCCGTACCTAGGCACCTAACTAAATAGGTGACGGCATGTGCTCTGAAGGCCGCCTCGGGCTGCTGCGGTGGCGAGCCGCTTGCCCCACCGACTTTTTTTTAAAGGCTGATTACATTCGGCTCGCGCGTGGCCCAAAGTTATATAATAGGTAGTTGAAGAAGCTTGGCTTCGTTTTTGAGGCCCGCCTCCACCAAACATGAGCAAACCACTGGCCTTTGGGCTGAACCTCAAGAAGCCTGGCGCTTCTAAGCCTGCACCGCGCCGCAAGCCCATGTTTGGCGATGAAGACTCCGACTCTGACGCAAACGATGGAGATTCCAGCAACAAGACTCAGGCGATTGGCGGCGACCTTGATGACTTTGGCGCCTCGCGACCGAAACAAGATTCTGGGTCGCGCAAGCCCAAGTCGAAAACCAGCCTAGTCACCAAAGGCCCGCCACCGAAGCTCAACGCGAAATCACAACCCAATGCTATGTTTGGCGATTTGTCAAGCTCGCTCACATCGCGCAAGAATGCCACGTCCGCGGCTGAGGTAGACGCCAGCATCTACGAGTACGATAACGTGTACGAGTCCTTTAAGCCCAAAAAGCAAGCGACGAAAGAAGACGTCGAGAAAAAGCCGAAATATATGAAGAATTTGATACAAGCAGCGGATGTCCGCAAGCGTGATTTACTCATTGCGGAGGAAAAGAAGATTGCGCGCGAGCGAGAAGCCGAAGGCGACGAGTTTGCCGACAAGGAAAAGTTTGTAACGGCGGCATATACGAAGCAACAGGAGGAAAACAGGCGCATAGAAGAAGAAGAGAAGAAGAGGGAAGAGGACGAGGCAAAAAAGGGCAAGGCTGGGGGCATGTCGGCGTTTTACCGCCAGTTGTTGGACAAGGACGAGCAACGGCACGCCGAGTCCGTCAAAGCGGCAGAGGAAATGACCAAGAATTCCAGCACCAAATACGGCGCAGATGAGCCCGATGCGAAGGAGGAGGAGGACGATGACAAGATACAAGCGGCGCGTGCTAGAGCTCTCAACGAAAAGGGCGCGTCCGTCGACGTCAACGAAGACGGGCAGGTGGTAGACAAGAGACAGCTGCTCCGTGGCGGCCTGAACCTGGACCTCAAGAAGAAGACGGCCGCCCAGCAGCAAGCGCAGCGCACGCCGCCCGAGCGCGAGCATAAGGACAGCCATGCACCCGGACAGGCTGGTCGACGGCAGGCCATGCGCGAGCGCCAATCGCGGATGATGGAGGAGCAGCTGGAGCAGTCGATGAAGCGCGCGTACGACGACGAGGAGGCCAAGAAGCAGGAGCTGGAGCGGGCGTCCAAGAGCCGCAAGACGGAAGGCGAGATTTCGAGCGCCAAGGAGAGATATTTGGCCAGAAAGCGGGCCACAGAGGAAGCTAAAAAGACGGGCGGCGCTGCGCGTCAGGATAATGATATTTGACAGACGAAATGCATGTACAATAATAGATACCCTTGAAAGCAGTCCAGTTTCTGTGGTTTATGTCCTTTTTGTTCCAGTATGAGTTGTCATTCTATGTGAGCTGAATATAACAGCTCTAATCTATAGATACACGAATCGTGAACAACAAATAGCCCGGAAGAAGCTGCATTGTATACTGTACAGGTCGCTCTTCGCAGAAGCAGCAACAACGGCCACTGAAATATCCAATTCTCTAGTTTCCAAGATGAAGCTGACCAATGAAGACCAAGATGCCTTCGCTTTTGTTCGTAATGTTCGTCCGATATTATTAATAGTACATTGTGGTCGGTCGTGGTTTCTCTACAGGCCGCCCTGCTCGCGGCGGACGCGGGTGATAAAGGCGGCGTTGACTTGGTTCCAGGCAGCCATGTACTTTTCCATACACGATGTGACGCAAGTCTGGTCGGATTTTGAGAGGGAGTCTGCGGGATTTGTGATGCACTTTTCGAAGCAGCTCATTTGGACATTCTGCGGCGCGGTTAGTTTTCGCAGATTTCAGACAGTGCAGGGCATGCAACGCACCTCGATGAGAGTCCGGGCATTGGCAAGGTTGGACTCTTCGAGGACCTGCTTCATAACAGCCCGCTTGACGGTTTCGGAGTCTCCGGACATTGTTACGGGAGCGTAAATGTGACGAATTGGGAGAAATGGGAGTGAGAAAACCGAGATTGACGTAAACGGGCTTCTGTGAAGTTTGCGACAAAGGAAGAAGTCAAGAAAAAAGAATGTGGCGCATATTGTGGCTGGAGGGATCGTGGCGCAGGAGTGTAGCGACTTTTTGACACGCGCCTGCATGCCACGCCAAGGCCCTGGCAAGCGGGCACCAGAGGAGGCGACTTGGCTAAAGAGGACAGCTGTAGCTAGGGGCCGCACCGCGACCACACCCCAACCACCACCGTCGTTTCCCTCTCCAGCGTCAAAAACCTTTCCCGGACCTCGAGACACTGGTCGCGGACGGTCGAATTTTAATCGTCAAATCCTAGCTCGGTCCCGGTGCATTGGAGCTTTTAGTCAAGATTGTCGTCCAAGCAATTTCACCTCGTGCTCTGGCAGCTTATAGACGGCCTCAAACCATGTGGTACTCTTCAGTCGCGGCGGTGCTTGTCGGAGCCCTGGCTTGGGGTGCCCAGGCGCAGGATGACATGCGACGCATATCGGTTCGTGATGCGAGACGAGGATGATGTGTACAATTGGTGGAAGTAGCTAACAAGGTTATCGTTTACAGCTGCGAACACACACGCTCGAGCAGGTCGGTCACCGTCGTGGAGGCACGTGAGGATATGGAATGGGAGATGCTGACGCAGGATGGAACACAGCCTTACCTCGACTCGGATATGCAGAGCCGCTGGTTCGACTTTGGCGGCGACACGATTGTGCGCACCGATTCGTACGTCCTAGAGTCGATTTGACGTTTGACGGCCATCAACCCATGTGCTGACACGACACCTAGCTACGTTCGACTCACCTCGGACCGCCCCTCGCAGAGTGGCTGGCTCTTCTCACGCGTGCCACTGACGGCCACCAACTGGGAGGTCGAGGTCGAGTTCAAGATTTCGGGCAAGAATCAGCTGTTTGGCGACGGCTTCGCTATGTGGGTGACGCGCCAGCGCGGCGAGATGGGCCCTATCTTTGGCAGCAGCGACAAGTTTGACGGGCTGGGCGTGTTTTTCGACACGTACAAGAACAACCGACCCGGCGTCGTGTTCCCCTACGTCATGGCGATGCACAGCGACGGCAGCAAATTCTACGACAAGAACAACGACGGCAAGGACGCGGAGCTGGCAGGCTGCTCAGCGCGCGGCATCCGCCACGCTTCCATCCCGACCAAGCTGCGCCTGATATACTTTCAGGACAAGTACCTGCGGCTCGAGCTGCAGTACAAGAACGAGGACGAATGGCAGACGTGCTTCGACGTCGACCACCCGCCACAGCTGCCCAACATTGCGTACCTCGGTTTCAGCGCCGAGACGGGTGAGCTCAGCGACAACCATGACATTGTGTCGGTTAAGACGTACAACCTATACGCCAACCCCGGTCCGCCGTCAACCCCTCAGAACACCGCCAACAACCGCGGCAGCCGTAATGCGAACAGCGGCACGCAGAGCGGCGGATCGTGGACCTGGTTCTTTACCAAGGTGATCTTCTTCTTTATTGCCGTCGCTGGTGCGTATGTCGGCTTCACTGCCTACCGTGCCAAGTACCGCAGCCATCGTTTCTAGAAAGGAGAAATTGGCATCTGTTGGAGGGAGGAGGAAGTTTGTTAATCACGGTGACCTGTGTGACTTCTTTGTTGAAGCCTGTACTGAGAGTCAAAAGCGGGCAGTTTGCCAGTGCTATTGTGAAAATTATGCATTTTGTAGCATGGAGGTATTCTCCCCAATGCGATGCTGGGAGAATGGTATTGAAGGTATGTACGAGGGCAGGGTAATAAAAAGGACAAATATGAATATCCCGCCGCGATCTTTTGTGTATTATGTAAGCTTCATGCTCCTGTACCGAATATTCTAAACGACCCAGGTGCTTTGTACTCTTTCAAATCGTGCCCGATCCCGAATGACGGGGGAGCCAAGTGGGCGTTGCTGATGACGGCGCTGAAAGCACCGGTATGGTGTGCCACTTGCAGCTCCGGGACGTTCCAACCAGTTGAAGGGCAGTGAAGGGGTTGAAGGGTTCCACTGCCATGCGCTGTGGCTGGGAGTTGCCCATGTAGGTACCAATTTGTATTCAGGTACCTATCCGTATAGTTGGGCTGCTGGTGAAGGACTGGGCATGCCGTGTCTGCAGCTCTGCGTAATTGTAAGAATAGTAATTTTTATAGCTGTGATTGTCATCAAATCAGATACGACGACTGCTCGCGACTGCAACCGCTAGTATCGCGAGGGCCTGATCCGGAAAGCTCCAGCTACTTGTGGCGGGCCAAGCTAAAAACAGTACTCGACAAAAGGTACCTCACCTCTGTCCAGGTTTTGGTGGTCTTACCAGGTACCTGACGACAACCCCCGCATCTCCCTCTCCTCCACCTTCAACACCATTTTGGCGTCAAATCAACCAGTTGGCTCGTCTCCCGTCTCTCTCCTTTGCCCGTCTGTTCCCCTCTCTCCATGCAAAGTCCTGAGCACTTCCATCTTTCAAACCCGCCTCATTCTGTAGTGTCAATTTCCAGCCACACACCCTCGCCCTCTCTGCCCAATTCCAGATCAGCCTTGCTACCCAAGCTGCAAAGATACTTGCCGGCCGTGCCCAGCTCTGGAAACCAAGAGCTATCTTCTACCTCTCAGACCCGTCCTCCCCGCTTTGCCGGTTTCTCGCGCTCGCTATCCCTTCTCATTCTTTTGCTCCGGCCTGCGAAAGCGCTCTCCCAATCGTGTGCCATTGACTGGCGCAACGACTCGCTTTCCCGAGGCAAAAAGCCAATTCGCTCGTCCCCGCCCTTCATAAGCAAACCGCGCATCCGCATCATCACCATATGCCTGGCCTAGGCTTTCTCAAGAAGAAGAGGACGAGAGAGGGCACCTCTGATCCCTCATCATCGAACCCCACAAGCCCAGTCTCACCCGCAAACTCGAAGCCTTTTGACTCGGCCCGCCAGTCTGCTGGCCCTGCCGCTGCCGCTGCCGCTGCCGCCATCCCTCAGGCAAGTCCGTCCAGCCACGGCGCCGCTCAGCCTACGATCCCGATCCCAGTCTCGACAACGGCGACCTTCCAGCAGCAAGCGCAAACTGCTAGCGAACAATCCCCCGCCCAGCAACAGCAGCAGCAGCAGCAGCAGCAACAACCCCAGATGAATCCCGCGTACGGAGGGGCAGAGACCCTCCAGCACCAAAATCTCCCTACCATCAGCAACCTAATGAACACGCAGCAACCCGAGGCTGCCAGTCCCAACAACAACAACTATCCCAATTCCCACTATTCCGCCAACCTTATCCCTCAGAACCCTCATGCCGCCAGTGAGAGCCCTGGCACCGACCCTGACCGTCTCCAACAACAGCAGCAGCAAGCTCATCCCATCCCCAGCGCCGCCATGCATCCGCAGCAGCAGAACCCGCAGCAGCAGCAACACCAGGTGCCTCTCTATCAACAGGCTCAGCAGCTGCAGCAGCAACACCATGGCCATCACCACCAGCAGGCCTCCATATCCCAACCTCGTACCACAAAGGGCAAATACTCCCTGACCGACTTTGATATCCTCAGAACCCTTGGCACCGGTAGTTTCGGCCGAGTTCACCTTGTTCAGTCCAAGCACAATCAGCGTTTCTACGCCATCAAGGTTTTGAAAAAAGCCCAAGTAGTCAAGATGAAGCAGGTTGAGCACACCAATGACGAGCGCCGCATGCTCAGCGACGTCAAGCATCCCTTTCTCATCACACTTTGGGGAACTTTTCAGGACTGGAAAAGCCTCTACATGGTCATGGACTTTGTTGAAGGTGGCGAGCTCTTTTCACTATTGAGAAAGTCTGGGGTTAGTTCATCCCTATGTATCCCCCCTGTTCCGCGTCAAGGTTGCATGCTAAAGTGTTTAATTAGCGCTTTCCCAACCCTGTTGCCAAGTTTTATGCTGCCGAGGCCACCCTGGCGCTCGAGTATCTGCACTCGAAAAACATTATATACAGAGACTTGAAGCCAGAAAATTTGCTACTAGATCGTCATGGACACCTCAAGATTACCGACTTTGGGTTCGCCAAGCGTGTCCCAGACAAGACGTGGACACTGTGCGGCACTCCAGATTATTTGGCGCCCGAAGTCGTCTCCAACAAAGGCTACAACAAGTCTGTAGACTGGTAAATGATACTGAGCGCTCCCTGCAAACCGGCATCAATGGCTAATCGCTGAAGCTAGGTGGTCACTTGGCATCCTCATCTACGAAATGCTGTGCGGCTACACGCCGTTCTGGGATAGCGGCTCGCCAATGAGAATATACGAGAACATTCTCAAGGGCAAAGTCAAATATCCTGCATACGTAAACGCCGATGCCCAAAATTTGCTCGAACGACTTATCACAGCAGATCTGACAAAGAGACTTGGCAATCTCTATGGCGGTCCTGCCGACGTGAAGAACCACGCATGGTTCTACGAAGTGACGTGGGATCGATTGGCTAGAAAGGATATTGATGCGCCATATACACCACCAGTCAAGGCTGGTACCGGCGACGCAAGCCAGTTTGATAGATATGCAGAGGATCCGGATGGCTACGGCCATGCTGGTGGACCTGATGAGTATGACATGCGCAAGAAAAGAAGTTATGACTCAATTTCCTAACAAACCCACTAGGTTCGGCCACTTGTTCACCGAGTTTTAGTCCATTGGCGACGAATCAAGGAGAATTGAGGAAGAGGAAAATGGCAGGCAGTCGGAAAAGCCCTTGGCTGCGGGTACATATTGCAAGACATGAGCACTTGCAGGAGAAGATGCTGTTTTGTTTTGTTTCGTGTGACGGATACCGGATGGGAGGCTCTGAAATGGTCAAGGCCGTGTTTACACATTACCGCACGCTCCAAGTCTTTACTACATGCACTATGAGAAGCATCTGTATAATCAAATATTTATATCGTTGTTGCGAGAGAAAAGGAACCAGAAGAAAAAAAGATTTTGAATATGACTGGTTGACCGTAGAAGAGCATTAGCGACAGCTGGAGTTGGCAGCAACTCGCAGAATAAGCAAATGGCTGGTTCCCAGTTCTAGGCGAGTCTATTCGGCGTGCGTGACAGGGGCCACGGCTGCAGGACGCTCCGCAAGGCAAGTGGGCGCATCTTATTCACGCGCAACTCGGTAGTTTTATCTTGTACTATTCTGTTCTGCAGCCATCTGCACGACGGCGGAGGCTGGGGATCTACACCGCGGTTACGGTCACCAATCAGCCACGCGGACAGACGGTGTTCCGGTGCACCGATTGAAATTTCTCAAGAATTGAGACTGATTTCTTGGTTCTTGCACCCGTTTCAATTGCCATCGAAACCTTGTCTTGGCATTACGATTATTCGTGCGGACAGTTGACCTATTACTTGCTGGGGTAGGACGACTTGGCGGCGCAGCAGACATCACCACCAGCCCTTTTTTCTTCTCTACAAGTGACTTCCTTTTTCTGAGGCTGCGCGACTGTTGCGGGGAGAAACCGGGCACCGTGGAGAAAAAGTATGGAAGATTATTTATTTCGACAATATGTCAACGAGTGTCGCGTGGTGTACGAGGAGACGAAATATGTGGAAATATTTAATTACTCAGTAAGTAGGCGGCCTCTCTCTACGGACTACCAGAGGAGGAATTGAAGGGTCGACAAAGCTGACCCGGAGAACAGGACCCTTTTCACAATTCCTGTGAGGAACATGTTCTAACGCCAGATGAATTTGAAAACTTTCTCCATCGCAGGGTGCGTTTCTTTGCCATCATGATCTAGTTGCAGACAACAACGATGCTGATGCTGTCTGGTAGGGGGCGTTTGCACCGCCAGAGCTGCGTCTCGGAACGACGCTCTTGAGCGGCATCCGGCTAGTGTAAGTGCTCAGTAGCTAAATGAAGGTGCATGTGCGTTGTTGAACTCGTGCTGATATATCCGTACTTGCAGCGTTCAAACCGACGCCCAGGACAAGGATACATTTATGCCCAAGGTTCTGTCCCTCCCCAAGGATGTGTTCGAGCAAATGGTGCGGGTTCTCCGACTGCCCTTTCGCGGGATAGAAACCACGTCTGTCGTCGGACCCTTTTTCTGGAGCTCTTACGACCACGACGACGCTGATCCCCATCTGCGTGAGTCTTGAGAACCGCGTGCTTCATTTTCTTCGGCTTCACGCCACTGACTCAAGGCGTTCGCCTGCAGACATTGTGCACCGCAAGTCGGACGTGCGCAAAAAGGGCCGGACGCGCGGCTGGGAGATGATGCTGTCGCACTCGTTTGCGACGGGCGTAACGACGGGCTTCGTCAAGGGCACGCCGTCGTCGGACATTGTCGCCGCCCTGCGGCACCTGCGCGCGTGCGCCGCGCAGGCCGGCCATCCGCTGCTGCTGCCCACCATCATCCTCGCGCACGACCTCGCGCCGGCCAACGACCAGAAGCAGCGTGACGCGCGCGACTGGTTGCGGCGTCTGGAGCATGCCGTCAGCATGCGCGACGAGATTGAGGTTGGCGAGCAGTACTTTCAAAACGGCCAGCTCGAGGTTGACGGGCTGAACCGCGACCTGGTCGAGTGCCACTCGAATGTGCTGTGGAAGCGGCCGCAGGCGTACATGGCGCTGACGGGGGAGATGGAAAAGGCAATGGGCCTGTTCAGGGACATGTACGAGGCGACGGCGGCGAGAAGGAATCCGGGGACGGAGAGTGAGGAGGCGGCAGCAGCGGCGGCAAGGGATGAGGAGAGAAGGGAGCTGCATCGGCTGCATAGGTCGATGCTGGCTCGCATGGACTTTTACAAGGTCAAGCTCACGGGCTTGGAGAATTACATTCATACGACCCTGCAGCGACTAAAGGTGCAACGAGAAGCGGTATGCTGGCTGCACTCTTCTGGAAGATGGCGCATAGACGCAATGCTAATGGTTCTTGCAGCTGTACAACATCATGTCGCAGCGCGAAGCCCGTCTCAACCTCGAAATCGCCGGAGAGCAGCGCCGCATCGCCCACGCCAGTAAGCGCGACAGCACGGCTATGAAGACAATCTCCCTGCTCGGCACACTCTTCCTCCCGGGCACGTTTCTCGCGTCCGTGTTTAGCATGACATTTTTCAATTTTCAGAGTTAGGCTTCTTCCTCTCCCCAAAAAGAGACACTCTCTTCGAATGAATTAAAAAAAAAAGATTTGCTGACTTGTAGAGCAAAGATGCCGGCCCTGTCATCTCGGACAAGCTATGGGTTTACTTTCTCCTCACCATTCCCATCACGGCGGCCATTGTCGGTATCTGGATCTGGTATGACAAGCGGAAAGAGGCGCAGTATGCGCAAGATGACGAGGACCTGGAAAAGGACATTACCAAGATGGAACTCGACATTATGATGAACCTGCGCAAGAGGACCATGAGCAAGAATCATACCTGGAACACAATCAGTCCCCCGCCGCGGTGACGGAATGGTGGTGCTGCGCTTTCCCATCTGACGAGTTACGATATTTTATGAACCTCATCTTTCTATTCGGCAGTCAAATTACCCAGGAGTGTCTAGTGTCGCATTCAAGTAAATAGCTTAAGCTAGTGAAATTAAGGTGGTATTATATTCAATGGTTCATGCAAACCTGCGACTCAAAAGCAGAGCCTAAATCTAAAATATTCGTACATGAAGAAGGATGCTACACACATCAAGTATCAAAAGGCCCTCCCACCGCCCAAGACCAAAATTCTCAAAGGCGCCATCTCTCTCAGCAGGTTTAGCTCGACGACTTTTTACGAGGCGTCGGCGGGCCAATCTTGTCGCGTCCATCCATCCACGGCCGCAGACACTCCGGGATCGTCACCGTCTTGGCCTTTTCGTCCCAGCCGACCTCGAGCAGCGCGGCCAGGACGCGCGGTACCGCCAGTGCCGTGCCGTTGAGCGTCCAAGGGAACCCAGTGTCCGCAGCCCCTCCTCCTCCTCCGCTACCACCGGCCGAGTGGCCGCCGGGCCGCGCTCGCGTCTGCAGACGCCGCGTCTGGTAGTCGGTGCAGATGCTGGCCGACGAGACCTCGCCCCAGCCGTCGCTGTGCTCTTGCCGGCTCGGGAACCAGGCCTCCATGTCGACTTTCCGGGTGGCGGACGCGCCGAGGTCGCTGGCGGGCATCTCGAGCACGCGGGCGTGCAGCCCCAGCGACCCCAGTATCTCGGTCTGGACGTCGAGCATCTCGTCAAAGACATCGCCGGCCGCGTCGGCCTCGGCGCGCGTCCACGCGAGCATCTCCACCTTTGTGAACTCGTGCACGCGGTACAGGCCGCGGGTGCTGGCGCCGCGGGCGCCGGCCTCGGCGCGGTAGCACCGCGACACGGCGACGCGCTTGAGCGGCAGGTCGGCCGTGTCGAGCGTCGTCATGGCCTTCATGGC
>JAPFSE010000266.1:0-18408 GCA_030777785.1 Beauveria caledonica | reverse complement strand
TCCATGGACCATCCATCATAGCCAATATATCTACCATTTCTCTCTCCCCCCCCTCCTTAGCCCGCTTCCTCGCGGCCCTCCCTCCCCCCTTCTTCTCCTCCACTGGCCGCCTTGTTTTCTTCTTTATTTTCCTTTTCTTCCTCTCTATCCGTTATTCGCTTTTGGTTTTCTGGCCTACCATTGTCACTCTTTTACTACATTTATCCTACTTCCCGGCCTGGCCAGAAGAACAAACCCAATTCAACATGGGACTGCTCCTCCAGCCAGAGGAAACCAAACATCACCACCACCACCACCACCATCACGCCTCCGCCATGGCCGGCCGTCGTTTTCTCGTTGCCGGCCGCCGTCTGGTCGCCGGTCTCTCGTCCTTTTTCCGCATCACCGACCGCACCTTTGTCTTTGCTCTTGCCGCCACCTCCATCCTCGCCAGCAAGTGCCTGCACATCTACATCCACTCCCAGGTTCTCTCCCTCGGCGAATTGATACAATGGTTGCCGAGCCTCTTTGCCCAGGACACAATCATCCTCCTCTTTCTGCGCCTGTTACTCGACCCCAAGGCCCTCGGCCGCTTCGGCGGCGGCTGGTTCCGCTTCCTCACCACGGCCTTTTGCACCGGTGTCGCCCTGCTCCAGCTCTTCCTCGCCGTCTCCAACATTTCCTTTTTCCTTATGATTGGCGGCGAACCGCGCTGGCGCAACGCCGGCATCGTAGCCGATTCCAATACCTGGGCCATTATGCTCACCGGCCTCTGGGCCTTTGTCTCCGCCAACGTCGGCCTCGTCTTTGGCAGCATGCTGTTCAAGAGCCCCCTGTTCTTCCTCGTCGGCATTGCGCTCGACGTCGTCAAGGCCACTGGCGCTCTGATCCTCAGCAAGATTGGCATATGCAGCCGCACCCGTAATCAGGCAGAGTACCTCCCTGTCAGCAAGGAGGAGCAATACGACGACCTCGAGTCATATCCCGACCCTTCAGGCACCAACGCGGGTCCGACTCGCCGCAACTCCAAGTTACGCTTACTTTACATTTTCACCGCCGTCTTTCTCTTTTTCCAGCTTATCACATCGATCCTCCGACCGACCTCCCAGGCCTTTATCTTCCTGTCATGGACCGCCGCCGCTATGCCTATTGTCGACTACCTGCGCGGCTCCGACTCGCCCCTTACCAACATCATCCCCGTATACGACAAGGGCATGGACCAAAAGTGGAATGTTCCCTATGCTCTCTCGACGCCGCCGGACTGGGACTGGCTCCCCAAAGAAGGCAGCGCGCCGCCCGGTTTCGACGACTGGTACAGCGACGAGAAGACGCACTACGATAACAAGATGGACCCCATCAGCCAGCCCAACTATGACAAGGACCTCCTCGAGTCGCTCAAGGGCAAGCTTGCCGACGTCTCCATCCGAAACGTCATGTTCATCTTCCTCGAATCTACGCGCAAGGACGTGTTTCCCTTGAAAAAGGGCGAGTACATCTATAACAAAATGGCCGAGACGTGGAACGACAAGAAGCTCCCCGAACAGGCCGAAGAGAGAGCCGCGACCCTGACTCAAAACGCGCGCTACCTCACGGGCGACTATCGCGACGGCTTCGACCACAAGGAAACGCCCCGGCGAGGCGGCATTAATGTCAACAGGAACACGCCCTCGGCCACCTACACGCTTAAGAGCCTGACTGGCGGTCTTTGCGGCGTCAACCCCCTCGTCGCCGACATGAACAGGGAGTACAGGCATCATATCTACCAGCCCTGCCTGCCGCACATTTTCAAGGTCCTCAACGGCCTCAACGACGCGAGCGGCAGCACTGACGGCTTCCAGAGCCGCCCGTTTAACAACTCGTTTATGATGTCCGTCACTGGCCAGTACGATCACCAGTACGAGCTGATGCAACGCCTCGGCTACCTCGAGGACGAAATGGTCGACTCGGAGTACCTGCACAGCGACCGCGCCGTCTTTGGCAACGTGACGGTCGAGGACGTCCGCTACGACGGCATGCCCGAGCCCGCAATCGAGGAGTACTTTCGCGATGCCTGGCGCACGTCGCGCGAACGCGACACGCGTCTGTTCCTGACGCACTTGACGAGCTCGACGCACTTTCCGTACGGCCTGCCCGGCGACGAGGTATACGTGCCCATGGTACAGGACGATGCCAACAACCACCTGCAGGACATTTCCAAGCACCTCAACGCCGTCGGGTACGTGGACCGCTGGGTCGGCCACTTGCTCGATGTTGTCGAGGAAGAGGGCGCGGCCAACGAGACCCTCATCGTGCTCGTAGGCGACCACGGCGTGCCCGTCATTGAAATGGGCGGCGCCTCGCCCTGGGGCGTCCCCAGCATGGGCAGCTTCCACGTCCCGCTCGTATTCTCCCACCCGCACCTCCCCGTCATTGACGTCAACGACCTCGTGTCCTCCATGTCTGTGCTCCCCACCGTCCTGGACCTGCTCCTCGAAACCAACGCCCTCAACACGGCGCAGCAAGCCGCCGCGCGGGACCTCCTGCACACGTACGAAGCGCCGTCGCTGCTGCGTCCGCTGCAGGCCGACGCCCGCCGCTGGTACTTTACGAGCGTGAGCCCCGGCGGACAGGCGATTTCGACGCGCAGCATGGACAGCCCGCGCTGGCGGCTGCTTGTGCCGCTGATCCAGGACGCCGAGTGGTACTTTTCGGATCTGGAGACGGACCCGCACGAGGAGCGGCAGACGGCGAGCTTTGATTTCGTGGGCATGCTGCGCGCGGTCGAGAAGGAGCATGGGGTGGACGCGGCGCAGTGGGCAGAGGAGGCGGCGTTTGCGACGAGGTGGTGGGTGGCGGATAATCATCAGCGATGGCAATATCTTTAATGTCTTGAATGAAGCGAGAAGGTGGGATTAATGTATCATAGACTTGTGCGTTCTTTTTGATGCTTTTTTTTTTTTGTTATTTGTTGGTGTATCTGGGTTGAATACCTATATCAAAGACGGGTAGAATGCTCGTCTTTGCTAATTTTTTTTATTTTGAAAACATGGATTATACATGTGACTTGATTCGGAATTGGACCTGGCAAGTAGGTGTGACTGAGAAGAGAATTGCCTCTGGAGATGGCGAGTAGTAGTGCCAGATTAGGCTGAAAAGAAGCAGCTGACCGTTTCTTTGTTGGATTTTCTTATGAGTATTGTAGTGATAGCCGTGCCCGCCCCCTCTCTCGTAACCTATTTCTTAGACGGCCGACATTGAAGCAATTACACGGTCCTTGCTCCTAAAGACCAACTGGTCCCCCTAGTTTCTGTTTGAACAATTCTTGATTATCGGCCTGATGCACAGGTTTTGTCGGCCACCACCAACATACCGAATATACCACCACTCTAATCTTAACCGTTAACCTAGATCTTAAACCGCTAACTCTAATCTCTAACCGCGATCCCCTAACGAATACTCTAGAATATCAAAAATGAAAGCTCATACTTTTACGATTTCTATAGAATTACCTATGTCTACTAACTATAGAAAGGTGCGCTGTTAGAGGCTATAGCATATTCTTGCCCGTGACTGATTAGTCGGCTGCTATGGTCATTGATTGGCTGATAGCAGATGTCCCCCACTTTTCGGGCGATAAAACTTACGAAGCAGGTCGACAATTAAACTGCACCCCTGACTAATAAACAGAAATCTATTAAAAAGCCCATCCCAGTGCAACTTAGAACGTACGGATTACATAGGGCCTAATTGACATGAATGAAGGTGTGGGTCCACTCTTTTTTCTGTGACAGAAAGACCCGGGCGGCACAACCAAGCTCAAACATGGATCAACCAACAACCTTGAACGGAAGACAAGTCACGCTATCTAGTCCGGTAGAAGACGTATGCGTACACGGCGAGAAGACTAATCCGGCGAAATTATTCTGCGGTCCCTCATAGCAGACTTGACGGGTGGGGGCTGGTTTCGGTCCCTGGCCCTCCCTCGCCTTGTGTCAGTCAGCTGACTAGCGTTGCGTCGTCGCCGTTTCAGCTGGTTGACCCGATGAGAGACGGTCTTGATAGCCTAATAAACAACCGGGAGCTGCCGTAATAGCGTCCGATTGAGCGATGGAACTAACAAGCTCAACTAGTTCCAGCCCCCTTCAGTGTGTTATCAACGGGGACTCGGCTTAACTGGCGCGTCGTCACATGCACAGTGCCACATCTGGCGAGAATGCGATACAAATTAAAATTCCACCCGATATCTTCTATGCTAACAGTCTACTATTCTTACACCGCAACGTCACAGATGGTCGCATTCGCCGTCGCAGACCATTTGGCGGAGCGTCACCGACCCGTCCTGCGGGCTCTGATAACAGGCTTGCCTGATGTTATTCGTTGAACAGACTGGGCGGCAACTTGTCCGTCATGTAAACTGTTGACATGGTTGCCCGTGCCGGCCGCTTTGGCATGACCGCCTCCATGAAACTTTGCCTTCGGCTCACCCTTGCACTTCTCAGCGGCCCCTGATCCTCGTACTCCAACTCGACTTTCGTGTCGTCGACCGACCCGTCCTCTTCAGTAGAGTCGAGATACAGTAGAGCAAGTACTGGCCCTTGATTGTTTCCATCACCATTACCGCGACTCAAAAACTCGTAGCGGACACCAATCTTGCCAATTTCCCTCATGACCTCACCTGCCGTCCACAATCGAGGTTTCGTCTCTTCATTATTGCCACGGAGGGAGTAGTCTCCTGGTCCGCTAGCCCCGTTGGGAATGTGGAAAGTCAAGTCAATGCGAAAGAAGGCGTACGCAGCGACTGTCAATATTTCCAGCATGAAGCCCGTTGCGTAAAAGGCACCTTTGGTAAACAACGGAGACATGGCCTCGACGCTGGCAGGATTCAATATTGCTGCCAGCTTCACAGCCGCCCCAACCGCCAATGTAGTCGCACTGAAAACGAGCAGGCTTCCTTTGCGGGATAGAATACCAACGCCAAACTCCTCGGGTGATGGCTGCCCCGTCGCGCTCGCGAGGAAAACCCACAAGAGGGGCATGGCAACCAACATCATGTTCCAGGCCGCACCGAATCTGAGCACCCCCTCAGCAGCTTGTAACTGGACAGGCTTTCCGACGCTGAAGAAGCTGATGGCCGTGACCGTAATGTTCATGACGATGACGGTTGGGACGGACAAGGTCAAGAACAGAGACAAGTAGCTGAAAGCCGGTCGCCAGCCAAAAGCAGGGTGCATGGAGCGCACGATGCGCTGCGCGAGGATCAAGTTAACAGCAAACACGACAGCGGCGCTGAGACAGCGTTAGCAAGTGCCTACAGAGGCAACGAAAGAGTACTTACCCGCCGTTCTGGAAGATTGTGGCCGCCAAAACGACACCACGTGGACTAGAAAACGCCCAGACGATGCGGAAGATGCAGGTCATGACCCGTACCATGCAAAAGTCAAACATGAGGTCCGATAGAAGAAACTTGTGCCCACGTTTGGCATTCGCTCGGTAGATGGAGATGTGCGTAAAAGCACCCAGACCAAAGAGGATGAGGAATATCACCGTGATAAGTACATCATCCTCAGCCGTCGGAATGCCTCCCGGGAACGGCCCTTTCGCAGGATCTGTGTCTGTGCTCTGTGTCTGCCCGGCCACGGCCGCGTCCACCTCACCAGCTTGGAGCCTGGCGTTTTCTGCCTCGCTATTTGCCGTCACTGCAGCAGCCTCAGCCGCAGTCGCAGCTTTGACGGTAGGAGTCGCTCTCGCGCCTACACTTGCCATGTCTGGTGCACCCGTAGCCAGGCATACGAGTGCTGTCGTACTTGTCGGTCTTATCGTTGGTGACATTGTTATCTGCAGCCCCGTAGAGGTATCCAGCAGGGCATCCAATGTGGTGGTGGCTCGGGGATCGAGCGAATTGATCATGCTAAGAGGCGTGATGGATGACTTGACGGCAATATTCGTCAGGAAATCGCTGACAACTGAGTCGACGGGAAAACACATGAACGAATCAGTTTGGGCCGGGGCTGACAATGATACCGAGTCGGCCAGATTTTGCGAGGGAATACCAGTTGCATCACTGATGAACGGAGCCATGTTGCTGAGTGTTGTGCTCTGTATTAGAAGACGACCAGACAGCTCGTGGGTGCGTCACGGCGAAATCGATCGCTTTCGTCCCGATCAACAGGAGGAAAACCGACAATGAAAGTGCTCTCAGCGGAAAGTTGGGTTGGGGCAAAGGGACTGTGGCATCTTGTGTATAGATGGGCAACTTTCATCAGCATCGCAGCCGCGTTTAGAAAACTATAGGCCATTAATAATATACTGCACGGATGGAGGAGTGGCATTGCCTCGGTACCTGCCTCGCGCCCAGGACGTTCGGGTGAACAGCCGGCCGTTTTTCCGGCCCCTGTATCTCGATAGAAACACACTTGACGTCCGGGCAAATTCATCGGCGGCAGGAGCTATGACGACCCGCGTTCGATCCAGGTCGAGACTGGTTTCGCATGCCGCTTGGAGCCAACCCCCTAGGGAAGTGCTACTGAGCGCATGCTCCACGAAACACTGTCAGTATTTTTAGAAAATATTGTAAAAGAGTGGGTATGTTTATCCGTTTGCAGTTACAGATTTCTACTCGATTGTTTTATGGGAAACTCCATCAGAGGTGAAGATGTTACAGATTCTACTAAGCGCCGCCTAGGAGGTGCCGGCCTTGCATTCTTGCGATTGACATGACTACTATTCGACTAATACACAGTACTGCTCGGCTAGTATATACTACTGCTCTGGACTTTTTTTTTTAATGACTGTTTCTCATATCTATCTACTATACGGACGATTATGTACAGATATTAGTACAGCGAGATTAACAACGTAATGTACTATGCAGACGTTTATATACAGATATTAGTATAGCTAAATTAACAACGTACTGTTGCAAATGCATATTATGCTTTGTATCGTATAATAAATTGCCTTTTATATCGTTCCAAAGGTATAACCCTAACCGCTTTGGTACAAAGGATTTGTCTTATCATACAGGTCCGTTCAGAAATCTCTGACAAATAACTCCGAAATTTTGTCAATAGAGGGTGGAGATGTGCCTGAATCCTAGCAAGTTCGGAGAATAACGTTATAGGAACTACGAAATGCGCAGCAAGGCTGTTCTGGGGTTACTCCAGCGCCGAGCTCTACGGTTGACGAGTCAGGTCAAGCACAGTTATCATGTTTCGTCCTCTGATTATCAGGTTTTCCCGACTGTTTGTGGCTGGAAAGAGCCCCTGTTTGATGGCGGGCTTGAACGGCTTGAACGGCTCGATACGAGTTATTGATTGCTCAACTTGACGTCGGGAGCGGTATATCGAATATGACCGTCTCACTCACGTCAAGTATATAGGAATGCCATGATCTGCCTGTCTTTGGCCACAACTGTTTCCATCACATGTACCAGTTTCATTTTCTCAACGAGCTTCATACTTTTGATAACAAGTAATACACCCAAATACGAACATAGCCCAAACAGCAACCCACCACAATGATCTCTACTGGTTTCCACGACGCGGACAAGACAGCCGAGCTGCTGGTCTTTGGAGACCTCACAGCCAGCTTCGCGGAAGAGCTTCGACGCTTGCTCCATATTAGAGGAAATGAGGCCTTGATGTCGTTCTTTGAGCGCGTGGCCTTTAGCCTTCGACAGGAGCTGGGTCGGCAGCCATCAGCCATACAAAACATGTTCCCCCGCTTCACAACTCTCATCGACATGGTGGCTGGATTCGGAGACAAAATGGAGGGAGCACCAGTCATGCAGTTTTGTCTCATGACGATCTGCCAGTTGGCCAAGTTTATCCAGTAAGTCGTTCGACGTTGCACTATATCGGGCCACGGTCATAATACTCAAATGTTCTAGCTTCACTACCGGGAGGCCGTTTCCATCCCCTAAAAACAGCTATTTACTTGGCATTTGCACCGGGTCGTTTGCTGCCTCTGCCATTTGCGTCTCTCAGTCCACATCCGAAGTTGTGGTTGCTGGAGTCGAGGCTACTATTGTCGCTTTCCAAACCGCGCTTCGCTCATTCCTACAAAGAGGCTTCATCACTGCGGCAGGAAATGGGCCTTGGTCTGCCGTGGTTTCACGCGATAAGCCAATCAATCAGCTGATCGAAAGGTTTACGGAAGATAATGTTTGTTCCTCGCCTCATTTTCCACAGGCAACACGAATGACAATGCTAACTTGATACAAGCCCTACCATAGCAAGCTATCCAATCTATATATAAGCGCTACAACGCCATTCAACGCTACCGTCAGCGGGCCACCTGATGTATTGAGCGATTTCCTTGCGCGAAATAACCTCCCGCTGCATCGACTGCCCATCCACTCGCCGTTTCATAGTTCCCACCTCTTCAACGAAGCTGATGTTGACTCTGTGCTGACGGGCTTCCCGGAGGCTGAACTGCAGCAGTACAAACCTCGAATCCCCATCTTCTCAGGATCTACAGGAGAGGTGATTCAAGCACGTGACTTCAAAAGTCTGTTGAGAACGGCCAGCACCAGTGTATTACGAGAGATGGTTGAATGGGAAGAGATTCTCGCCACCCTCTCCACGACGTTGGGCAAACTGAAAGAGGGCAGATGCACTGTCTACCCATTCTACCACAACAGTACCTCACTCTTGTCTTCATACTTGGCCAAGGAGGCAAAGATAGAGGTAGCCGTGCAGAACGTGATAGGGCTTCCTGCGCAGCAACCGACCAGGTCTACAGGACGACTTGACCAAACCAAGATCGCCGTGATAGGCTACTCTGGTCGTTTCCCCGAGGCCGCGTCTAACGACGAGTTTTGGCATCTTCTCCGGTCTGGTCGAGACGTTCATCGCAACATACCCGAGGATCGATTCAAATGGGAAACATACCATGATCCAACGGGGAAGAAAAGAAATACGAACAAGGTTCAACATGGCTGCTTCATCAATGAACCTGGGTTATTTGACTCGCAATTCTTCAATATGTCGCCCCGCGAGGCAAACAGCACCGATCCAGCACAAAGGCTAGCAATCACGGCGACATACGAGGCAATGGAGATGGCCGGCATGGTGCCAAACAGAACTCCTTCGACGCAACAAGACCGCATCGGCGTCTTTTTTGGCGTCACAAGTGATGACTGGAGAGAGGTCAACAGTAGTCAGGACGTCGACACCTACTTCATCCCCGGGGGGGTCAGAGCTTTCATGCCTGGGCGGATCAGGTATGCCCAATCCTGTACGAGCAGACGGACAATTCTTTATTAATGCAATTTAGTTACTTTTTCCGGTTTTCCGGGCCCAGTCTCAGCATTGACACGGCTTGCTCCTCTAGCTTCGCCGCCATCCAGTCGGCTTGCGGATATTTGCTGAGAGGCGAGTGTGATACCGCGATTGCGGGTGGTACAAATGTGCTCACCAACCCAGACATCTTTACTGGTCTGGACCGTGGTCATTTTCTGTCGAAATCTGGTACGCCCTGCTCCTATTCTACACTGCTGCCACCTCCAAGTGACCATCTAAGCTGACTATTCTGCCAAGGCAACTGCAATACCTTTGATGACGAGGCTTCTGGATATTGCCGGGCCGAAGGGGTCGGCGCAGTGATTCTCAAGCGTCTGGAAGATGCCCTAGAGGATAACGACCCAATCTTTGGCGTCATAGCTGGATCCAACACCAACCACTGCGGACAAACAGACTCCATTACGCGACCGCATGAAGGCGATCAGGCATCAGTCTTCAAACGCGTCCTGCGATATCAAGGTGTTGACCCCAACGAGATCAGCTATGTGGAAATGCACGGCACCGGTACGCAAGCCGGTGACGCCACGGAAATGCACGGCACCGGTACGCAAGCCGGTGACGCCACGGAAATGCGCTCTGTGCTTTCCGTGTTTCTCCCCGACCAGAGGCGCAGCGCCGACCAGCCTCTCTACCTGGGCTCAGCAAAGGCCAATGTCGGCCATTCCGAGTCGGCATCCGGCGTGGTGTCTCTCATCAAGGCGTTGCTGATGATGAAGAACGATGAGATTCCGCCGCACTGCGGCATCAAGACTCGTATCAACAGGAACTACCCCACGGACCTCGCCCAGCGCAATGTCCGTATTGCTTTGCAGCCTACGCCCTGGCGGCGAGGAGATTCCGCTGGCGGAACGAGAAAGATGTTTTTGAACAACTTTAGCGCCGCTGGCGGCAACACTGCCATCCTTCTGGAAGATGCTCCCATTCCCCCCGAAACCGTATACTCCAAAGGGCAAGGCGAGCGCGGCACATACTTGGTCGCGGTAACGGCGAAGTCCGCAAAGTCTCTCGCTGTCAACGTAGAGCGCTTGGTATCGTTCCTCGAGGAGAATCGCTCCTGCTCTCTTGCAGCCCTTTCTTACACAACAACAGCCAGACGAATTCATCATCGCTACAGGATAGCTTGCTCAGGTGCTTCCATTGCCGACGTTCTGAAGGAGCTCAAGTTGCAGGTTCAGTCCCTATCTCAGTCTCACACTCAGACCCCGAGGCCAGGTCCCTCCAAAACACCAAAAGTCGTCTTCGTCTTCTCAGGGCAGGGAAACTTGTATACGAGCCTAGGCCGAGAGCTCTACGAAACCGTGTCGAGTTTTCGCGAGGACATGACTCAATTCGACAACATGGCGCAGCAGCATGGCTTTCCACCCTTTCTCTCTCTCATAGATGGTTCGGTCTCGAGCCTCGAGGGCGTGGACACATGCATGAGCCACTTGGCCCTGGTATGCCTTCAAATGGCACTAAGCCGGCTCTGGAATGCGTGGAATATTCACCCGAGCATGGTGATAGGCCACAGCTTGGGCGAATACGCAGCGCTCTTCTCAGCTGGCGTCCTCAGTGCTAGTGATGCCATCCTCCTGGTAGGCACAAGAGCAACGTTGTTGGCGAGACACTGCAGTCCCGGCACTCACGGTATGATGGCCATCAAGGCAACCGTCGACAGCATCCTGCCACTACTGGCCGAGTCATCTTGTGAGATGACGTGCATCAATCAGCCGACTGGGATTGTCGTCGGTGGACAGAAGCAGAACCTTGACAAGCTCGCGGCCAAGGTCCAATCACTGGGCTACCCAACGGTACCGCTCGAGATTCCCTTTTCTTTCCATACATCGCAGGTCGATCCGATCCTTTCCGACTTCCAAAAGGCTGCACAGAATGTTCAGTATTGTACACCCAGAATCCCGATCCTGTCTCCGCTGCTCGGCCATGTCATCCAGGAGGAGCAACCGTTTGACGGAGACTATCTTGCCCGGGCATGCCGTGGCGTGGTCAACTTTCAAGGGGCATTGGAAGCCGCCAGGTCTGTCTCGCTCGTCGATGAGCACACCGTCTGGCTCGAGATAGGCTCGCATCCGGCCTGCGCTGGAATGATCAAGGGAACATTGGGCTCCCAATCAACGACCCTGGCATCAGCCCGGAACTCTACGTCGCCATGGACCAGCATGGTTTCTGCCCTGGAGTCCATGTATGTCAAGGGCCTGGAAATTGACTGGAACAACTTTCATCGGAGCTCTGGCGAGTCTCATCAAGTCATCCAACTGCCGCATTACGGCTGGGACCTGAAGAAATACTGGATTACTTACAAGAATGACTGGCTCCTGACCAAGGGAGAGTGCTGCTCTGTGAAGCCTCAGGGCTTACCAGGCCCAGACACCAAGGAAGTCCGATATATTTCGCCGTCCGTTCAGCGCGTACTGAAGGAAAGCCATACGGCCGCGCAGTCTAGCCTGCTGGCCGAGTCCGACTTGTTCGACAGCAGGCTGTTGCCCGTTCTGAGCGGGCATAAAGTGAATGGGGCTGCGTTGTGCCCATCGGTACGTTGCTCATGTGACGCGCCGGTACCATTCTACACGAGACTAACGTGATGCAGAGTTTATACGGCGACGTTGCACTGACTGTAGCAAAAGCCCTTGTCGAGGGATGTGAATCAGCCCACTTCACGGGCTTTGACGTTTGCGATGTCAAGGTCGATCACCCTCTTATTGCCCTTGTATCGGACAAGTCGCGCCTATTCCGCGTCTCATCCACGGCTGATTGGGCTTCGCAGCTCATCTCGGTCTCTATTTATAGCGTCGATGAGGGTGGCAACACGACAGCGCACCATGCCAAAGCCAATGTCCGCTTGGTGATTGACAAGGCCGTCTGGCTTGCCGAGTGGAAACCCATGGGCTACCTTATTCGCGGTCGGATTGCTTCTCTGGAACGGGGCGTCGCCAATGGTAATAGCCATAAGCTGAAACGCTCCATGGTCTACAAGCTGTTTACCTCCATCGTGGACTATAGCCACGAGTATCAGGGTATGCAGGAGGTCATCCTTGACAGTGATGAGCTCGAAGCAACGGCAAAAGTGTCCTTCCGTGTGGATCATCAGGGATTCGTCATGAATCCGCATTGGATCGACAGCTTGGGCCACTTGGCCGGATTCATCATGAACGGGAATGAATACACGCAATCAGACAAACAAGTCTTTATCAATCACGGCTGGGGTCGCCTACGATTCGGTGAGACTCCCTGTGAGGGAAAGGTCTATACTACATACACCAAGATGCAGCTTGTAGAGAGCAAGCTCCATGTCGGTGACACATATGTTCTGGACGGGGAACGTATTGTTGCCATGTTTGATAAAGTCGCGGTGAGTCTGCCAAGTAACCCTATCGCTGAAGCATATATGCTGACATGTCACAGTTTCAAGGAGTCCCCCGCAAGGTTATCGGCAGGCTTTTACCCAGTACAAAAGAAACGGCACCGGTGACGAGCATCAAGAGAGACACATCGCATGAGAAGACGTGGCCGGCCGCTACTCCAGCACCAGCCCAAAGCCGCATTCGGCGCCCAAGTGTCGAACGCTCGTCGGGAGACGTCGATTTCCATCACATCTTGCTAATCATCGCGGAAGAGGTGGGAATTACCCTAACGGAGCTACAGCCTGACATCCAACTCGCCGATCTTGGGCTCGACTCGTTGCTTTCCCTGACAATCTCGTCGCGCATCAACGACGAAATGGGGCTAGACTTGCCGCCGACGCTTTTCGTGGAGCATCCAACCGTGAAAGACTTGCAGTTCTTCTTTCATACGGATAGACGCATTCACAGTGACACACCGGGGCTTGTCGACGATGATTCGACAGACTCTAGTTATGCACCCAGTAGTGTTTCTTCCAACGACGCTGGAGCTGTTACGGCCACGATTCGCCAAGCAATTGCCGACGAGACGGGAATACCGGTCGAGGAGCTCGAGTCTACGGCCTGTCTGGCGGATCTCGGAGTGGATTCACTTCTCAGCCTCACCATTGCAGACTCCCTGACGGAAGCTCTTGGCACCGAAGTGTCCAGCAGCCTGTTGCTGGAGAGCAGAACTCTGAAGGACTTTGAGGCTACGCTGGGCAGGATATCGCGCCGTAGCTCGACGGAGCTCTCTGGTACAAGCGATCTTGGCGCATTCACACCCCCAAAACCCTTGGCTACTCACCCAACGGTGGTGGACCAGATTGTCTCTGATGCGCCGCACGCAACCTCCATCGTTCTCCGGCGCGCCAGCACCCCCGTCGCCAGCCGTGTCCTGTTTCTACTCCCCGATGGATCCGGATCAGCGGCTTCGTACGCCTTGCTCGCCAAACTGGAACCCAGTGTGAAAGTCTACGGACTGAACTGCCCGTGGCGGACAACGCCGGAGGACATGACCCGGCTCGGGGTGACGACGCCCCAGGTTGTTGCCAAGTTTGTTGCCGAAATCCGACGACACCAACCGCACGGCCCCTACTACCTGGGCGGGTGGTCCGCCGGGGGCATCTTTGCCTTTGAGGCGACTCGGGCGCTCATGGCGGCCGGCGAGGTCGTCGAGAAGCTGCTGCTGATAGACGCACCCAACCCCATCGGTCTCGAGAACCCGCCCTCGGAAATGTTTGACTTTTTCGAGAGCGCCGGCGTGTTTGGCAAAATGACGGGCAACCACATCGTACCAACGTGGCTGCGCCACCACTTTGACGCAACCGTCACCATGCTGGATGGGTACGTTCCTAGGCCTCTGCCCGACGCGCCGCCGACGGTCGTGGTGTACGCACGAGACGGCATATTGAAAGACCCGAGCGCACCGCAGATGGAGACGTCGCCGGATGACCCGCGTGAGATGCTCTGGCTTCTACACGACCGAACCGACTTTTCCGCCGCCGGCTGGGCGTCACTGATTGGGCGGGGTCGGATGAATATCCATGTGCTCAGTAATGTGAATCATTTTACCATGATGGAAGAGGGACCGCATATGGAGGAAATGCGCGGCCATGTTCGAAAGGAAATATTGGATTTATAATGCGCCCAGGGTTAGTTGTTTGATGTTTTTATAGACTGATATAGTAGCGGTTATATACAAAGACAGTTTCATATTCAATCGCATTTTCAGCACGTGTCAGGCAAATGGCACCACGTAATTAGGGTTGGGGACACGGGTTAGGCGATGCCGTCAAGCGTAGGTTGAAGGAATGGTCTACAGGATCTTATTGTATGGTGATGAAGATGAGAAACCAACGCCTTGTTTAGAAAAGCTTCCGTCCAGTTAGTAGTAATGACATGTCTTAGATAACCACTCCAGGTTAGTTGTGCATATGCTTAGCACCTGAAGCCAGGCCCAGGTATGGCTGAATTCCTACATATTTGACCAGCTTTTATTTTGTAGTCAGCGGTGAGCTCTTTGTATTCAGGCTCTTGACCAATGGTATCAGCGAGGATACGACAACGATGAATCACGAAGCGGTATGGTGCCTCTATCGTTGTTGCATTTGTAGCGGAGGGCTCGACTAAACGTTAAGAAGTCGAATTGACGGCCACGTCATCATGTCAACGTCTCCGTTTCACCTGAGTTTCAATGACTTGTACTAGGTGATAATTTCAATATACTTTGAGATTACGGAGCGCACCAAGAAATAGCGTCTAGAGAAACGGTGTCAAAGAATGCGGCTAGCATGAAGGTGGAAGGAGAGACAGCAAGAAGGTCGCTGTGGTGTAGCTGGACAATAGCGAATAGTTCCTAATAATGACTTCATTGATCACTGGAGGAGGGAAGTCCTCCCCCAGTGGCACTTCGCTACGTTCTCGCTCTTTTATAGCTACTTATTCGCACGTGACTAGAAATGGGTCGTGACACACGGAATATGCTAACGAGGATTCCAGAGTTAAAATGCTTGATTCTAGTCTACCGCCATCATCTCTTGGAGCTAATTAGGAAAGCTGCTAATGCTGTTGACCTCTTTAGCCTCTTCAGTAAGTACCTTTTCGCTCCGACTAAGTGAAAGAACCGCCGGTGAGAAGAATGACTTGACCTACAACATGTTAGAAACTTGAACAGATGCACTCTAGAAGCCACGTACCATTGATCCATTCACTATCACCGTGAGCCAGGAAGCCAACAACACGCGCAATATCTTGTGGCACAGCAACCCTGCCCAGAGGACAGCAGCCGGCCAGCCCCTTGTCGATTTCTTCAATGGACGAAGAGGGAGTTGCCCCGGGTGAGTAGCGCCAGGCGTTTCTACACTTGCATTAGCCGAGTCGGACCATTCAGGCGACTTTGAGAATAAACTTACTCATCGTACATGTCGGTCTTGACTCCTCCCGGCGCAATCGCGTTCACAGTGATTTGCTTGTGACCGCAATCGACCGCGAAGCTGCGGGTGAAGCCTTCCACCGCTGCCTTGCTACCGGCGTAAAGCGCGTGGTTGCCGATGCCTGACATGGTTGCGGCGACGGAAGACATCAAGATGATGCGGCCTCCGTTCTGGAGGTTTTTGTAGGCATTCTGGGCAACAAAGAACTGTGCTCGTGTGTTGAGGCCAAAGATGCGGTCGTAGTCTTCTTCCGTGACCTGGTCCTCGGGTTTGAAAACCTCGGTGCCCGAGTTGGACACGACAATGTCAAGGCGGCCGAAATGGTCGAGCGCTTCCTTGAACAGCCGTGCGACTTCAGACACCTTGGAAACGTCAGCCTTGATGGCGATGGCGCGACTGCCGGCTTTCGCAATTTCCTCAACGACCTCGGCAGCCGCCTGGTCGGATCTGCTGTAGTTGATGACAACTGACGCTCCGCGCTGTCCCAGCTCGAGGGCGATGCCACGTCCTATGCCTCGGCCGGCTCCCGTAATAAGAGCCACTTTGCCCTGAAGAGGGTATGCCTGGTCCTTTGTAAAAGCCATTGAATTCGACGGAGGGGTTGATGATATGATTGTGATTGTTGTGTTGCTAAGATCTCTCAAGGATAATGTTTTTGTATACTATTCTGTGAGCTTCATTGAGGCGGGGAGTTGTTGGCTTTTTATGTCTCGCCGTTGATCAAGAGACTTGCATCATTCCTAGAATGGAGCCAGAACAGTGTGCAGTGGCCTTTGGCACAGACAGACTGAGGATATTCTCTGTTTACCGAATGCCGCTTTGGCGAAGGGAAAGTAGTCATATCAGCTCGTAAAAGACGACTAACGAAACATATCTGGAAACGCAAACTGTCTCACACTTGGTGCTCTCATTCTCATTGGTAGGCAAGACGAAGCAATCACTAACCTTTCGGGGCGGTTAGAAGAAGATGCGCTGCACAGATGATGAGCTGAGCAGATGACGAGCAGAACAGTTGATAAGCCGAACGGATGATGAGCTGAGCAGATGCTGAGCCGTCTAAGCGTCTAAACAGCGCTTCCGATGTGAAACATGAAACGTCTTGCACGCCAGGCTAGAATGGCATCGAAACAGATTAGGCTAGAAGCACGTCAATGTACGGGACGTTTCTTTTCATCGACTTGCCGAGCGGATCGGGGCACCACTTGCCCGTGCTCCCGTTGACGTGCCGAGCGGATCGAGTCATGCGCAGCCCGTGCTGCCCGCGCTCTGGGCAGCCGGGCGCCTAGGCGACCCTGAGCGGATTCCGAAAAGGCGCCACACCCACTCCGAAACACAGATTGGAAGAGGATCAGGGGCCGTATCGGCAAAAATAGATGTGGACCTGTCCGCGGGCGGAAACGTGGCGTGTATGTCGGTATGGTTGTGGGGCTCGGCCTCCGTCGCCGCCGGCCCTAGGCACCGACGTGTCCGAGATGGCGAGACGCGATGGCTGTGACGGGACGTGTCCGAGATGGCGAGGCGCGATGGCTGTGACGGGATTGAAGAGAGTAGAGCCGCGGCGGGAAACAAATCAGTCTTTTTTTAGAGCACATGGTGCAGGAAACAAATCAATCTTTTTTTAGAGCTCATGGTGCGGGAAGCTGTACACCCGCACAACGAGGTTTCACGATAAACGAGCGGACCGAGGCCAAGCCGAGTCTTGCTCGTTGATGACATGATCAATATCAAGCGGTACGATAAGTCCCAATCAACCAGAACTCACTCCAAGACTGCCACTGCTTCATAGGACCAACTGCGGATACGTCAACACATGAGAAGAGTGGAAATAGGTCACCTATAAAGACCACGCTCTGTCGCCTCGACAATTGCGGCTGCTCTCTACTTGTGGCAAAATGGCTTCCTCTTCTGCTGATATCAGAGCCCCAGGCTCATCCAATGCACTCTCATTCCAGGGTGAGCAGCACTTCTAGCCACTTGGTGTTTAGTATCTTGGCTCACTGTTTAGAATACCTTGACGTATCAGCATTACTCTTCGAATGGGGCGACAGCTACGACGCAAAAGTACGCAATTTTCCACAATATCCCGGCCATTGTTCCAGATGCTTACTTGTACTTATTTAGAATTGGTCTCGTTTGCGTCGCATCATCGCGCCGACCCTCTACGTCGACTACTCGAAAATCGGCAAGGGTATATGGGAAACCATTCCGGCCGACGACTTCATAGCCATGGTGTCCGACGTGGGCTTTCTCGGTGATCCTTGCGTCAAGACACAGCATTTGCTCGGCGCCACCCGCTGGGAGCGGATTTCCGAAACGGAGATTATTGGTCATCATCAGTTGAGGGCTGCGCACCAGGTTTATACGGCGCCGGATTTACAGACGGTTAAGCTGCAGGGCCATAGCCACGCCACCAACAAACACTACTACACTAGAGTTGACGGAGTGTGGAAGTTTGCCGGCTTAGCTCCGTTGGTCAGATGGAATGAGCATGATTTTGAAAAGGTATTTAAAGGGTCCTTTATCAGCTGATGGCTTCTTTTACAAGTAGCATACAGTATTAGAAACACTTATACAAGTTCTTCACTCCATCTATAAAGCGTAATGTGGTATCGTTAATAGTGGCTACGGCAATATTTGCATTACCATCTGGATTTGGGCGCCTAACCCTAGGTTGGGAGAAGAACCAAACGAAACACTAGCTACCCGCTGACATGTTCCAAAACGGTGTGTGCAAGTTCTGTTGCTGTCACGAGTTCCCTTCTATAGCATTGTCCCCAAAAGACCACTCAGATACTATGCAGCAGCTATATAACGTAAAACTGTTAGACCGATATAATA